>WOXC01009602.1:0-100864 GCA_011680675.1 Gymnobelideus leadbeateri
TTGATTTTCATCTCTGCTATGCAATTAACACATTCTCCTTTGCATTATTGTCATTTGGGTATCTTTATTAATTTGTCAACCAGAGTATGACACAGTTAAAAACTTGTTCGATTTATAGTCAGTGGTCATGAGTTCCATTCCATCTCCTGACAATTATTATTTTTGTGATCGTGAAATATTACTACTTCTTGGGCATCAGTTTCCTCATTGGTAAAATGACATTATTGCTGTTCAGTCATTTTAGTCATGTCTGACTCTTAATGATTCCATTTGGGGTTTTCTTGGCAAGGATACTAGAATGTTTTGCCATTTCCTTCTCCAACTCATTTTACAGATGAAGAACTGAGACAAATAGGGTTAAGTGACTTGATCGGGGTCACAAAGCTAGTAACTGTCTGAGAGAAGATTTGAACTCAGGAAGATGAGTCTTCTTGACTTCAGGCCCAGCTCTCTATCCATTATACCACCAAATCACCTCCTCCAGCTTTAAATCATGAATCCTGTGAACAAAGTGTCAAGGTGGAGGCACAGCACCCACAGAACAGCATAGAGAAGCTAACCTCCTGCTGAGGACAGCCCAGCAGCCCTGCAGGGAGCAGCCAGCGCAGCATTCTGAGAGCAGGCAGCACAGCGCCCTGGGAACCCACAGCACAGCCCGCAGAGCCGAGCCCAGGTCCCCGGTTTTAGCCCCGGGGCGGCCGGGCCTTCAGCCGGCTGGTGGAACCCCAGAACACCACCAATTGTGGCAATTCCATGCCTAGGACAAAGTGAGAGGTTAGTGCCCTATGGACTTTGGGACCAGTATTTGGGGAACACGTGGCTTACTCCCCTGGGGGCAAAATGCTGCTGAAGAAACAGCTGCACAGAAGCCATTTTGCAGTGTCAGCAGTGGCTCTAGCTTCTGGTCTGCGAACTGTAGAAAGATCCAGCAATCAGTCTGGGGGTTAATCACTTTTGCTTTAAACTGCCTGGATCTGGATTGTGGTCTGGGGGGGAAGTTTGGGGTGGGTATCCAACTTGCCAGAGTGGGTGGAGGCTTTACAGAGGCCACCCAACTGGCAGAAGTTGTGAAGACCCCACGTTTGGGCGGAAGCTTCCCTGTCTGGTGGCAGAGTCCTACTGTGGCAACAAGCCCCAAAATCAAGTAATTAAGTGGCAATATGCCTAGGCAAACGAAACAAAATAAACAGAAAAGTTCAACATTGGACTCCTATTTTAGGGCAAAGAGGCTCAAAGCATGGAGGAGGACTGTGAGGTCAGAACTCCTGCACCAAAAGCCCCAAATGAAAATACAAGCTGGCTACAGGCCATAGAGGACCTTAAGAAGCAGATAAGAGAAATGGGGGGAAATTTGGGAAGAGAAATGAAAAAGATGCAAGAAAAGTATGAAATGACAGTCAACAGCCTGACTGAGGAAAATAACACCTTAAAAAATAGACTAACTCAAATGGCGAAAGAGGCTCAGAAAGGTAATGAGGAGAAGAATGCCTTAAAAAGTCGAATTTGCCAGATGGAAAAAGAATCTCAAAAGCTCACTGAGGAGATTCATTCCTTCAGAGTTAGACTGGAGCAAATGGAAGCTAGTGACTTCATGAGAAATCAAGATACTATTAAACAGATCCAAACAAATGAAAGAATAGAAGGCAATGTGAAATATCTCATGGGAAAACCACTGACCTGGAAAATAGATCCAAGAGAGACAATTTAAAAATTATTGAACTACCTGAAAGCCATGATCAAAGAAAGAACCTAAAAATCACCCTTAAAGAAATTCTCAAGGAAAATTGCCCTGATGTTTTAGACCCAGAGGGCAAAATAGAGGTTGAAATAATCCACAGATCACCTCCTGAAAAAGATCCCAAAAAGAAAACTCCCAGGAATATTATAGCCAAGTTCCAGAATCCCCAGATCAAGGAGAAAATACTACAAGCAGCCAGAAAGAAACAATTTCAATATTGTGGAAACACAATCAGAATAGCACAGGACCTGGAAGCTTCTACACTGAGGGATCGAAGAGCATGGAATATAATATTCCAGAGGGCAAAAGAACTGGGAATGAACCCAAGGGTCACCTACCCAGCAAAACTGAGTATCTTGTTTCAGGGAAAATATGGTCATTCAGTGGAATAGAGGACTTTCAAGCATTCTTGATGAAAAAACCAGAGTTGAATAGAAAATTTGACATTCAAACACAAGAAGCAAGAGATGCTTGAGAAGGTAATCAAGGAAAAGAAATCAAAAGGAACTTATCAAAGTTGGACTATTTACAATCCTACATGGAAAAACAATAACTGTGTTTGATGAAACCTTTCTCATTATGAAAATAATTGAAGAAGGGTACATGGCATATGTTCACAGGTATACATGGATAGAAGGCACAGGTTGAATTTGATGGGAAGGGATGATTATTTTTTTTTTGGAGGGCAATTGGGGTTGGGTGACTTGCCCAGGTTCATGTGGCTGGGTTTTTGTTTGTGTGTTGGGTGTCTGGGGCCAGATCCGAGCTCGGGTCCTTCTGGCTCCGGGGCTGGCTCTCTGCTCGCTGCGCCACCTAGCCGCCCCAAGGAAGGGATGATTCTTAAGGGGTGAAGTCAAGAGGTGAGAGAGGAAAGTGGCAAGAGGAGATGGAGAGAGACAGGGTAGGGTAAACTATCTCATGTAGAAGAGGCAAGGGGAAGTAGTTGCAGGGGAGGGGAAGAACAGGAAGGCAAAAAGGCAAAAGCATATTCTCATTGAAGTTGGCTCAAGGAGAGAATCACATACATACTAAATGGAATATCTTACCCTCACTCACTCTCCTGAGTAGGGGAAAGGGGGATGAGAGGGGGGATGATGGAGGGGAGGACATTCTGGGGGGAGGGAGGTTGAAAGAGGGACAGGATCAAAGTAGGGAATGGACCAGGTGGGAGGGAAATATAAGCAATCTTTTACAATATATCTACTATGGTAATGTTTTGCTTAGATATACATGTACAACACATACTGAATTGCTTATCTTCTCAGAGGGAGTGGGTGACAAGGGAGAAAGGGAATGGATCTGAAAATCAAAGTTTTAAAATTAAATGTTTTATAAGATGTCCAGGCAGTGGGGCTCAGTGATTCACCTTGACCTAATGGCAAAGTCGAAGGGGGTATGGGAGAAGATATGGGAGAGAGCAGATTGGATGAGGGGCTATCTAGTGGGACTGCTATTCTGGGGTGGTGGGTAGGAAAAAATGGGGGAAAAATGTAACTTTTAATCTGGTGGAAATGAATGATATAAACCAGAAATTAATAAAGCATTTGTTTAATTAAAAAAAAAAAACAAAGTGTCAGGGCGAATAAGAATGCTGAACCTGGAATCAGGAGTACTTGAGTGAAAATTTAGTTTCAGACAATTATTGGCTGTGTGATCCTGGTAAAGTCAATTCACCTCCATCTGACTCAGGTTCCTCAACTGGAAAATGAAGATAACAGAATTTCATTCCTCCTGTGGTTGTCATGAGGATAAAATGGTATAATATTTATAAAATATATTTGCAAATTTTAAAGCTCTATGTAAATGCTACTTATTTTTTCAAGGCTTTACACACACACATCCACATATTTCAACAGATGTTTAATGAATGAATAAATGAATATTCCTTATAACAGGATTAAAGGCATGTAGTGATAGTAGCAGTATCAATACCTTTTAAGGAAAAAACTAAGCTAACTTTTCTGGGGGCAGGTGTTAGGATATTGTTTCTGGTCTTCTCTCTGTTCTTCACATATTCTAGACCCTGTCTTTGTGCCTTTACAAAATTATACTCTCTCCTCACTTCTGCCTCTTATAATCTCAAGCTTCCTACAGAGCCCAGCTCAATTATCACCTCCTGCAAGAAGTCTTTACTACTCATCTTCACCCTCATCCCTACCTCAAAGCAGCTAGGGCCTCCATCTTGAAATTATCATATATTTACTTTCAATATATTTTGTAGAGGAGGCAGTGTAATGTAATGAATGAATAAAGAGCTGAAGTTAGGAAGCAAGCTCTGTTTACAAAGTAACATCTGGTCAAATATGTTTATACATACACATATAACTACAATCATGTAGTTGTGTATGCATGTGTGAAAATATGTTACGTGTATGTACATGTATACATGGCATTTTTCCACATAGAATATAAGCTTGTAGAAGACTGACACTACTTCATTACATTGATTTTATTCCCTAGATTTTAGCACACAGGAAGAATTTAATAAATGCTGTTGATGGATGGATTCAAAAACAAAGTTGTGAAACAGATTCTCTGAAGGGGTAGAATCAATGAGGCTGATCATATAGTTAGGGAAGACTAATTGCCAGGCTGTCAAACACAAAATCCCAGGAAAATTGAAAGCATTGGGGCCTTCTCAATCCTTGTTAATCTTAGTGCCAATCACTCTGAGATTATCTCCATTTTACCTTGCTTGTATGTGGTTGTTTGCATGTTTTCTTCCCCATTAGGCTCTGAACTCCTTGAGAACAAGGATTGCCTTTTGCCTTTCTTTATATCCCCAGAACTTAGCATAGTACCTGACACATAGGAAGTACTTAATAGGTGTTTGCAGACTGACATTGCCTTTGTATCATAGTGATGGTGGCAAAGATATGTCTGTGGGATTTGAGAGAACAGCAGAATTGATCCTAAACCAAAGTCAAAGCCAGAATAAAACAAGGAAAAAAATTTTTAAAGGACTAATCTAAAGTGAAGAGTCCTTACAACTTGTCATTCTAAATTTGCAGATCAGTCCTATAGCTTGTTTAGCCCAGCTGCTCTTAATTTTCCAAACTAATAGCAGTCATGTCCAGTTCCCATTAACCTTTACTTCTTTCTGAATGACGATGATCATGGAATCATTAAGTTGGAAGGAATCTTTAGAGGTCACCAAGTTCACGTCCTATTTACAGATGAAGAAAGTGAAGTTATGCAGGTTACAAAGTGTCTATTTCAAATCCAGGTATTCATGATGCAAGGTCCAAAATTCTAGGCTGAACTACCTCTGGAGGAACTTTGTCTAGATCTAGATGGAGGCAGACAGAATGAACAGATTGAACGGGAAAAAAAACAAACAATAATAATAATAATCATTTCTACTGAACACTTTGTCCTTTTAAGTTAATTTTAAATTTTTTTCTAATATGAATGGTTACAAATACTAGTGATCTGTAAAATCACACAAAAACATGTTATTTTCATGGTCGCCTTGCTGTTTGCCAGAAACAGAGAAGAAAACAAAGTGTGTAAATCAACGTAAGCACTATCTTCACTTGTGAGGTCTTTCTTTTATTTTGGTTTAAATGTGGCCAGTGCAGAAGTAGCCAATGAGTAGCGACAAATTGGAATCACTTATCTTTTTCTTTTTCTGAATCCAATCACTGTCTTTGGATATATTGATATACTTCTTACACATTACATTTTTTTCACCCTCTTACTTTTCCATGATGAATATGATGTGCTATAAGATACACTTCAACTGTTAATTTGATCAATATAAAGTCTTCTAGTTCCATAAATCAGTTCTCAAAGTGGGCTAATGGAATAATTGCCAATTTCTGCTTGACTTTGGGGTGTAACATTAAAGACTGGTTTAAAACCAAACTTATTGATGAGGTGAATTAGTTCTGAAATCTGGAACTAAACATACTGCATGCACTGAGTACATAAATAAGGCTTCTTTATGGAAGAATGAAGTTAGACAATATTTACAATCAATAAGAAGATTTTGTAATGACCAATTTAGACCTACATGCAAAATGAGAAAAAATAGATTCTAAAAGAGACAGATTGTAAGAAATAAGTAAAAGGTTTGTAATGTGCTAATTACTTCCTTGGGATATTTACATATGTCTGATACAATTAAGCTGAGGGAATGTGTAGATGTGGTTAAGCCTTTATAAAGTGCTTCAACTAGCTTAAGCGCTCTCAGACAGCCTGACACCAAGAAAAGACCTTTAATTTAGAAAGGCCCAGGTCATTGACTGCATCCTGGGCTACAACCAGTCATCTAGACCCTTGTGTTGAAAAAGAAAACTTAAAGTTCAGTTTATGCAGTCTGGGGAGCAACCAATAAGAAGACGGTAAAGATAGGAGTTGGAAGGATAACTCCTCCTCCCCAAAACCCACCACCACAACAAGAGCAGTATCCTATTTCTCATTGAACTCCAAAGACTCTGGAGGAGAGAGTGAAATATATGATTTTGTGCAACTCTGCCTCAAATCCAATTCACTTGCAAGTGAAGACATCAGGCTGGTGATATCATTGGTCCACTTCAAGAAGGAAGAACATTAACTCTTGGCACACACTTAACAGAAAGTCACTAAGAAGACTAGATCTGAGGGGGCTTTTTTGAAGCCACGAATTCAATTTAAGAAACATCACTGGAATCAATTATCCCATTATTTAATGCTTCTTCCCATCTTCTCTCTCTCTTTTTTTTTTTTTTTTGGTGAGGAGATAATCTGATTCTTACCTGAAGTCTGTGATTAACTTAAGTAGGTGGAGAAAGGGCAGCAGAGGAGGGGGTTTGAATTGTGATTTCTAATTTCTATTCCACCTGTACTGTAAAGTGAAAAGCATATTGGATATGAGACAGAATACTTTAGTCCTAGTTATGATATTTACTAGCTACATAATCATAGACAAGTGATTTAACCCATCTAAGATTCTGCATAATCATCTGTAAAATGATTGATAATATTGCATATATTATTATAGGGGAAACATTTTGAAAATCTTAAAATGATAAAGTTGAATTGCTATAATTCCTATGTGTGGATATGAACAATGTGGAGAAGACTGTCATCAAGGAAATATTGCTGGCAAATGACAGAAAGATGAGTGAACAGGATCACAGAAAATACTATGTCAATCTTGTTGCCTTCCAACTTAATCACCATCCTTCCTGGAAATGCCTACCAGATAATGATAGAGAATGCCATTAGTTCCAATCACCCTTCCCTCTTAGCCTTGAACTCAGTCTTGGAATGACAAACCATACACTTTGCCAGGCTGCTGCCTCTGATTCCTCTTTATGATAGAGATGGAATACTGGGTTCTGCAAAGTCCTCCCTAATGCAGTCCCTTGCCCTAACAAAAAAAAACTGTCAATTATAAGCTAAGCAGGAGAATGCATGTCTATTATCTAAGTTTTAACTCCAATTTGGTTAATTTCAGAGTCCCATCACTAGAAGTTTGGCAAATAGGTGATATATTTTAAAGGGTTGGGCACTCAGGAAGACTGACTGCCTAGGTGTGAAAGATTTCAAATTTCTCTCCCTTCACATCAAAGGCCAAGAAAAGTGTGAACTGTGATGTTGTTATTGTTGTTGTTGGGGGTGGGGAGAAAAGTTATCCTTCCAACTCCTATCATTATCCTCTTCTTATTGGCTGCTCCCCAAACTGTACAAACTGAACTTTAAAAGTTTATTTTTTCAATTGCTGAATAACTAAGAAGGATCAAATCTCTATTCAATAAGGTTTTATAATGATCAATTTAGATCAATATGCAAAATGAGGAAGCACAAAAAGTAACAAATAAATAAAAGTTTTATAATTTATTGGGGCATCTAGGTGTACAGTGCTGGTCTTGGAGTCAGGTGACCTGAGTTCACATACAGCCTCAGACACTTACTAGCTGTGTGGCCCTGACCAAATCATTCAAACCTGTTTGCCTCAATTCTTAATCTGTAAAATAAGTCAGAGGGGGAAATAACAAACCACTCCAGGATCTTTGCCAAGAAAATCCCAAATGGGGTCAGAGAGAGTCAAACGCTACTGAAACAACTTACTAATTATTTCCTTGAGATATTTATGTAAGTCTGATACAGTTAAGACACTGGTCTCATACTTAACAGAAAGTCACTTTCTTTTTTTTCTTTTTTTTTCCAATTTACAAATGCTTTATTGACTTCTGTTTTACATCATTCATTTCCGCCAGATTTTGAGTTACAATCATTTTCCCCCCATTATTCCCCTACCCAACCTCCCAGAGCAGTAATCCCACAAGATATCGCTTCCTCCAATCTGCTCTCTCCCATACCTTCTCCCATAGCCCCATTGACTTTTCCATTAGAGGAAGGTGAGTCTTTGCATCCCAATGCCTTCACATCTTATCTCCCTATTACAAGCAAAAGAGTATTAATAATAGTATTTATATATATTTGAAACATTTAATGTTATGACCTCAAATTTCAGATCCATTTCCTTCCTCCCTTGTCAC
Source organism: Gymnobelideus leadbeateri (assembly GCA_011680675.1). Classification (NCBI taxonomy): domain Eukaryota; kingdom Metazoa; phylum Chordata; class Mammalia; order Diprotodontia; family Petauridae; genus Gymnobelideus; species Gymnobelideus leadbeateri. Next base: position 8,227 of record WOXC01009602.1, read on the forward strand.
CCATTCCCTCTTGGGAGATAAGTAATTCAGTATATGTTGTATATCTCTAGCTATGCAAAACATTATCATACTAGATATATTGTACAAGGCTGCTTATAATTCCCTCCCACTCATCCCACCCCCAACCTGGTCCATTCCCTACATGATCCTGTCCCTCTTCTATAGTGGGTGCTTCCAACCTCCACTCACCCCAAGGATGCCCTCCCATCCATCATCCCTCCTCCCATCCCCCTTCCCCCTATCCTGCTGCAGGTTGAGATATCCCATTTAGTATGTATGTCATTTTCTCCCTGAACCAAATTCAGTTTGAATGTGGTTTTGCCTTTTTAGTCTTCCTTATTCTCCCCGTCTTTTGCAACCACTTCCCCTTGCTTCTTCTGCATGGGATAGTTTACACTACCCTGTCTCTCCCCATCTCCTCTTGCCACTTTCCTCTCTCACCTCATAATTTCATCCCTTGAGTATTCTCCCTTCCCAACAAATTCAACTTATGCCATCTATCCATATATAACTATAATCATATACACACACATTCACATATGTATTCATATGACCATACCCCCTTCTTCCATTATTTTCATAGTGAGAAAGATATCATCAGTCACAATTATTGCTTTTCCATATAGGAATGTAAATACTTCAACTTTGATAAGTTCCTTTTGATTTCTTTTCCCTGATTACCTTCTCAGGCATCTCTTCATTCTTGTGTCTGGATGTCAAATTTTCTATTCAATTCTGGTTTTTTCCTCAAGAATGCTTGAAAGTCCTCTATTCCAATGAATGACCATATTTTCCCCTGAAACAAAATACTCAGTTTTGCTGGGTAGGTGACCCTTGGGTTCATTCCCAGTTCTTTTGCCCCCTGGAATATCATATTCCATGCCCTTCGATCCCTCAGTGTAGAAGCTGCCAGGTCCTGGGCTATTCTGATTGTGTTTCCACAATATTAAAATTGTTTCTTCCTGGCTGCTTGTAGTATTTTCTCCTTGATCTGGGGATTCTGGAACCTGGCCATAATATTCCTGGGAGTTTTCTTTTTGGGATCTTTTTCAGGAGGTGATCTGTGGATTCTTTCAACCTCTATTTTGCCCTCTGGATCTAAACATCAGGGCAATTTTCCTTGAGAATTTCTTGAAGGGTGATTTCTAGGTTCTTTCTTTGATCATGGCTTTCAGGTAGTCCAATAATTTTTAAATTGTCTCCTGGATCTATTCTCCAGGTCAGTGGTTTTTCCCATGAGATATTTCACATTGCCTTCTAATCTTTCATTTGTTTGGATCTGCTTAACAGCATCTTGATTTCTCATAAAGTCATTAGCTTCCATTTGCTCCAGTCTAACTCTGAAGGAATGAATCTCCCCAGTGAACTTCTGAGATTCTTTTTCCATCTGGCAAATTCGACTTTTTAAGGCATTCTTCTCTTCATTGCCCTTTTGGGCCTCCTTTGCCATTTGAGTTAGTCTATTTTTTAAGGTGTTGTTTTCCTCAGTCAGGCTGTTGACCCTCATTCCATACTTTTCCTGCATCCTTCTCATTTCTCTTTCCAATTTTTCCTCCACTTCTCTTATTTGATTTTTAAAGTCCTTCTTAAGGTCCTCTATGGCCTGCAACCCGCTCATGTTTTCCCCTGGGGCTTTTGGAGCAGGACTTCTGACCTCACAGTCCTTTTCCTGATCTATGCCCCCAAAATAGGAGTCTAGGGTTGCATTTTCTGTTTCCTTTGCCTTGGCATGTTGCCACTTAATTGCTTGACTTTTGGGCTTGTTGCCACACTATGGCTTTAAGGCCAGATAGAGGAATTTTCGTCCCGAACGTGTGGGGGGCAACTTGCGTTTCTGGCAAGCTGTAAACCCACCCACGACTTCCACCCTAGATCACAATCCAGATCCAGGGAGGTTAAAGCAAGAGCGATTACCCCCCAAGACTGATCGCTGGATCTCCCTACAAATTTGCGGGCTGGGAGCGGGATCTGCCTCTGAAAACTACAAAATGGCGTGTGTCCTCAGCGGCTTCTAGCCCCCAGGGGAGGGAGCCGACGCATTCCCTAATACCAGTCCCAAAGTCCATAGGACACTAACCTCTTACTTTGTCCCAGGCAAGTCTATGTTGATAGTTCTGGAATCGCCACAGCTCCTGGTGTTCTGGGGTTCCTCCAGCCGGCTGCTGGCCCTGCCGCCCTGGGGCTAAAACCTCGGCTCTTGCGGACCTGGGCTCGGGTCGGCTCTGCTCCTGCACTCTGCGCGCTGCACGCTGCCAGGTCCCAGACCACTGCGCTGGTCCTTCCTGCAGGGCTGCTGGGCTGTCCTCAGCGGGAGTTTAGCTTCTCTGTGTCGTTCTGTGGGTGCTGGGGCTCCAGAAGTTGTTCAGAGTCCCCGTTTACATCGTTTGGGGGGGAATGTGGGGGCAGAGTGGCTTGGATGAGCTGTTTCTACTCCGCCATCTTGGCTCTGCCCCATCAATCCAGAAAGTCACTTTCAATATTTAATTATCAGGGAAATCAGGGAAAAGAAATCAAAAGGAACTTATCAAAGTTGAACTCTTTACATTCCTATATGGAAAAGCAATAACTGTGACTGATGATATCTTTCTCACTATGAAAATAATGGAAGAAGGGGGTGTGGTCATATGAATACATATGTGAATGTGTGTGTATATGGTTACAGTTATATATGGATAGAGGGCATAGGTTGAATTTGTTGGGAAGGGAGAATACTCAAGGGATGAAATTATGAGGTGAGAGAGGAAAGTGGCAAGAGGAGATGGGGAGAGACAGGGTAGGGTAAACTATCCCATGCAGAAGAAGCAAGGGGAAGTGGTTGCAAAGGAGGGGGAGAATAAGGAAGGCTAAAAAGGCAAAACCACATTCACATTGAATCTGGTTCAGGGAGAAAATGACATACATACTAAATGGGATATCTCAACCTGCAGCAGGACATGGGGAAGGGTGATGAGAGGAGGGATGATGGATGGGAGGGAATCCTTGGGGTGAGGGGAGGTTGGAAGTACCCACTATAGAAGAGGGACAGGATTATGTAGGGAATAGACCAGGTGGGGGGTGGGATGAGTGGGAGGGAATTATAAGTAGCCTTGTACAATATATCTACTATGATAATGTCTTGCATAGCTAGACATGTACAACATATACTGAATTACTTATCTCCCAAGAAGGAATGGGTGACAAGGGAGGAAGGAAATGGATCTGAAATTCGAGGTCTTAACATTAAATGTTTCAAATATATATAAATACTATTATTAATACTCTTTTGCTTGTAATTGGGAGATAAGATGTGCAGGCATTGGGACACAAAGATTCACCTTCCTCTAATGGAAAAGTCGATGGGGGTATGGGAGAAGGTATGGGAGAGAGCAGATTGGAGGAAGCGATATCTTATGGGACTACTATTCTGGGAGGTTGGGTAGGGGAATAATGGGGGGAAAATGATTGTAACTCAAAAATCTGGCGGAAATGAATGATGTAAAACAGAAGTTAATAAAGCATTTGTTTAATTAAAAAAAAAAAGAAAAAAAAAAGAAAATCCCAAATGGGGTCAGAGAGAGTCAAACGCTACTGAAACAACTTACTAATTATTTCCTTGAGATATTTATGTAAGTCTGATACAGTGAAGACACTGGTCTCATACTTAACAGAAAGTCACTTTCAATATTTAATTTTGAAGTTTTTTAAAAACCGTTTGTTTTTTGTTTTCCTAAGAGGATCCAAGGTGAGGGGGAGGGAATTATTTCAAAGTGGTAAATTTCAGGGGAAGAAATAAATGAGAGCAAAAACTCTCTGAAACTGTCGTACAGTGTAATTAGCCACAACACAAGCCATCCGAATTCACAGGTCACTTGCTTTTTACTTTCCTACTTTTTCTGAAGCTTCTATAGAACTCTATTGAGTAGAGCTAATGTAGTTCTATTGAGTAGAACTAGCTCTAAGTTCTGTCTGTATACATTGAAGTTTGGGGTGCTGACCTTTTTTCCCCTGAACTAGGTGAAGGATCTATGTTTGGTTGATTAAAGTAAGCTTGTTAACCCCCCAAAAAATGATGATAGAGGGATGGGAGACAGAGGAAAAAGAAGTCAGAGTCTGGAGCAGACCCAGAGAGGATTATAAGTGACTCTTAGAATTAGACTCATTCCTTTAGGTTAAGCATTCTTTAAAGTAGAAGACTACAATTCTGTTTTGTTTTAAATAAATGCTTGTTAATAGAAAACTACATATCACCCAGGTGCCAATGACAGCTCAGTGAGACATTAGCTCCAGTTAATTTATTAAAATCTATTAATTTAACAATTTAGCCAAAGGTCACATTGGAAACTAGTTTCCTAAAAGAATATTAGAGAAGATGATAAACTTGTAAGGTCAGGAAATAGAAAAGATATTGTAAGCAAATGGCACTGCCCATGGAGGCAAAGTATAAGTAGGTGATATAACTGGGGAATTCAAGAAGCCAAGAGTTAGGATAGGGTAAATGCAGGCTTAAAAATGCAGAAAAAGGAAGATGGCGGAGTAGAAACAGCTCATCCAAGCCACTCTATCCCCAGATCCCCCCCAAACTATGTAAAAGGGGACTCTGAACAACTTCTGGAGCCCCAGCACCCACAGAACGACACAGAGAAGCTAACCTCCCACTGAGGACAGCCCAGCAGCCCTGCAGGAAGGACCAGCACAGAGGTCTGGGACCTGGCAGCGCGCAGCACGCAGAGCACAGAGCAGAAGAGCCGAGCCGAGCCCAGGTCCGCGTGAGCCAAGGTTTTAGCCCCAGGGCAGCAGGGCCAGTAGCCAGCTGGAGGAACCCCAGAACACCAGGAGCTGTGGCGACTCCAGAATTATCAACATAGACATGCCTAGGACAAAGTAAGAGGTTAGTGTCCTATGGACTTTGGGACCAGTATTTAAGGAATGCATCGGCTCCCTCCCCTGGGGGATAGAAGCCACTGAGGAGACAGGCCATTTTGTAGTTTTCAGAGGCAGGTCTGGCTCCCAGCCTGCAAATTGTAGGGAGATCCAGGGATCAGTCTTGGGGGGTAATCGCTCTTCCTTTAACCTCCCTGGATCTGGATTGTGATCTAGGGTGGAAGTCGTGGGTGAGTTTACAGCTTGCCAGAAACAGAAGTTGCTCCCCACATATTTGGGACGAAAATTCCTCTATCTGGCCTTAAAGCCATAGTGTGGCGACAAGCCCAAAAGTCAAGTAATTAAGTGGCAGCATGCCAAGGCAAAGGAAACAGAAAAATGCAACCCTAGACTCCTATTTTGGGGGCATAGAGCGGGAAAAGGACTGTGAGGTCAGAAGTCCTGCTCCAAAAGCCCCAGGGGAAAAAATGAGCGGGTTGCAGGCCATAGAGGACCTTAAGAAGGACTTTAAAAATCAAATAAGAGAAGTGGAGGAAAAATTAGAAAGAGAAATGAGAAGGATGCAGGAAAAGTATGAAATGAGGGTCAACAGCCTGACTGAGGAAAACAACACCTTGAAAAATAGACTAACTCAAATGGCAAAGGAGGCCCAAAAGGGCAATGAGGAGAAGAATGCCTTAAAAAGTCGAATTTGCCAGATGGAAAAAGAATCTCAAAAGTTCACTGAGGAGATTCATTCCTTCAGAGTTAGACTGGAGCAAATGGAAGCTAATGACTTTATGAGAAATCAAGATGCTGTTAAGCAGATCCAAACAAATGAAAGATTAGAAGGCAATGTGAAATATCTCATGGGAAAAACCACTGACCTGGAAAATAGATCCAGGAGAGACAATTTAAAAATTATTGGACTACCTCAAAGCCATGATCAAAGAAAGAACCTAGAAATCACCCTTCAAGAAATTCTCAAGGAAAATTGACCTGATGTTTTAGATCCAGAGGGCAAAATAGAGGTTGAAAGAATCCACCGATCACCTCCTGAAAAAGATCCCAAAAAGAAAACTCCCAGGAATATTATAGCCAGGTTCCAGAATCCCCAGATCAAGGAGAAAATACTACAAGCAGCCAGGAAGTAACAATTTCAATATTGTGGAAACACAATCAGAATAGCCCAGGACCTGGCAATTTCTACACTGAGGGATGGAAGGGCATGGAATATGATATTCCAGAGGGCAAAAGAACTGAGAATGAACCCAAGGGTCACCTACCCAGCAAAACTGACTATTTTGTTTCAGGGGAAAATATGGTCATTCAGTGGAAAAGAGGACTTTCAAGCATTCTTGAGGAAAAAACCAGAATTGAATAGAAAATTTGACATCAGACACAAGAAGGAAGAGATTCCTGAGAAGGTAATCAGGGAAAAGAAATCAAAAGGAACTTATCAAAGTTGAAGTATTTACATTCCTATATGGAAAAGCAATAACTGTGACTGGTGATATCTTTCTCACTATGAAAATAATGGAAGAAGGGTGTGTGGTCATATGAATACATATGTGAATGTGTGTATATGGTTACAGTTATATATGGATAGAGGGCATAGGTTGAATTTGTTGGGAAGGGAGAATACCCAAGGGATGAAATTATGAGGTGAGAGAGGAAAGTGGCAAGAGGAGATGGGGAGAGACAGGGTAAGGTAAATTATCCCATGTAGAAGAAGCAAGGGGAAGTGGTTGCAAAGGAGGGGGAGAATAAGGAAGGCTAAAAAGGCAAAAACACATTCACATTGAATTTGTTTCAGGGAGAAAATGACATACATACTAAATGGGATATATCAACCTGCAGCAGGATAGGGGGAAGGGGGATGAGAGGAGGGATGATGGATGGGAGGGCATCCTTGGGGGGAGGGGAGGTTGGAAGTACCCACTATAGAAGAGGGACAGGATCATGTAGGGAATGGACCAGGTGGTGGTGGGATGAGTGGGAGGGAATTATAAGCAGCCTTGTACAATATATCTATTATGATAATGTTTTGCATAGCTAGATATGTACAACATATACTGAATTACTTATCTCCCAAGAGGGAATGGGTGACAAGGGAGGAAGGAAATGGACCTGTAATTCGAGGTCGTAACATTAAATGTTTCAAATATATGTAAATACTATTATTAATACTCTTTTGCTTGTAATAGGGAGATAAGATGTGCAGTCATTGTGGCAGAGATCCATCTTGCTCTAATGGAAAAGTCAAAGGGGGTATGGGAAAAGGTATGGGAGAGAGCAGATTGGATGAGGGGATATCTTGTAGGACTGCTATTTTGGGGAGGTGGGTAGGGGAAAAATGGGGGAAAATTGTAACTCAAAATCTGGTGGAAATGATGTAAAACAGAAGTTAATAAAGCATTTGTTTAAAATAAAAAAATGCAGAAAAAGTCATACATTTTCAAACATAGCTAATGTGAGAATTTGTTTTGATTGACTGCACTGTTTACAATAAGCGTATAATTTGGTTTTGTTGTTTTTATTGTCATTATAATCTAATGCATGGGGCAATGGGAAAGACAGCATATAAACCTGATTTAATTAATCAATTAATATTAACTATTATATTAATACAAACATTACAATTTTAACAAATTATAAACATTAAATAAATTAATGAATGTATTTTTCAGATCTTTTTAGTTTTACCTGGAACCAGTTCTGATTATGACACACTTAACATATTTCATGTATTTGTACATATGTTGAGTCCATGAATCTTAGCTAAAGTTGGTATTTGTTCACTCTTTGAATAATCAAGTAATAACAGATGTCTAGAAAATCTGAGAGCGAATGGTTCAAAAATGATATATGTCATGGGAAATGGATGTATACTCTGGATAGTGGGGAAAGAACACTAGAGATAGATTAGTGGTTTCTAATCCTGCCACTGTAAGTTACAATCTATGCTTCCTCATCTCTTAAATAAGGGCTTGGAATAGATGGCCTGTAACATCCCTTTCAATTCAAAACCTATGATCTAAGCAAGGAGTGAATAGTATTGTAACCTTGGTTGACAGACATCTGCAAGGTTAGATAGCTTTACTTTTATAATAACAGGTGGTATTTAAATTACTAAAAGTAAAAATCGTAATAATACTTTTAGGACACCCTCTATAGTGCTTTACATACTTTGAGATGTATTTTGTGTTTTTGGATCACTTTCATTCCTCAACTTTTTCTTTCCCCTGAGCCGTCTCTTGTGACAAAATAAATAAATACAGATAGATAGATAGATAGATAGATAGATAGATAGATAGATAGATACAGACCAATAGACAGACAAGAAGGGGGAAAAAAAGCAGTTCAGCTAATGAAACTAACCAACACTATCACTAATGCATGAGATGATCCCCCTCTCCATCAAAGTTCATATTTTTATTTCTCCTTCAGAGAAATACTTGATCATAATAATAGCACATTCAATTTCAGAATTTTGTTTTGTTATTGTTGGTGGTAGTAGAGACAGACTTCTTTCCATAAACATTGCTGTAGTCATTGGCAATATTGTTTTCTCATTCTCTTCACCCATCCAAGGTTCATGTACCCCCATTCTTTCTGATTTTTTCATGTTCATCTTTGTTATGACAGTAAGTCAATAAACATTTATTAAGTGCCAACTGGGGCACTGTGTTAAACTCCGAGGATACAAAGAAAAGTAAAAGACAGTCCTGCTCTCAAGTAGCTCATGATCTAGTCAGGGAGGCAGCAGGTAAACAACTATATACAAATAAGCTATAGACAGGGCGTATTGGGAATGTTTCATTACATTCCTGTACCATCATTTGTTTAGCCATTCCTCAACTAATGAGCACCTACTTTGTTTCCAGCTTTTTGCTGCCATAAAAAGTCCAGACCTCCTTCCACCACAAAATGCTTCCTCTCAAGTCATCCATAATAATAGAGATTTTAGTGGTTAAATACAAAAAGATCTTTTTGTTTCTTTGCTTAAACCAGCCATACTATAGGATGTTGGATAGAATGCTAAACTTGGAATCCAGAAGATCTGAGTTCAAATCCTTTCTAATAAACTCACCATGTGACTGAACAAATCACTTCCAGTGGTGGGGAACCTGCAGCCTCGAGGTCACATCTGGCCTTCTAGGTCCTTGGGTTTGGCCTTTCGACTGAGTCCAAGTTTTATAGAACAAATCCTTTTATTAGGGAATTTGTTCTATGAAGCTTGGAGTCAGTCAAAGGGCCATACTTGAGAACAGAGGGTTAAATGTGGCCTTGAGGCTGCAGATTCCTTACCCCTGACATCTTAACCTCTCTAAATTTCAGTTTCTTCATTTATAAAATTCGGATGATAATAGAAACTACCTTATGGACTTTCCTGAGGAGTAAATGAGATTGTATATATAAAGTACTACACAAAAAATAACTTAATATTATTACTATACATATTTAGAATATATATGATCTTACTGCAAGAAGAAAAGTAAATTTCTCTTTCTTCTGCATGTCTATCATACCATACATGTATATCTCTTCTTGACATATGATACTCTGCATAATATTACAGTTATTTGAGTATAGCTGTATTACCCTATTCAACTTTAGGCTCCATGAGGGAAAGCATTGTGCTTCATTCATTTTTCCCATCCCTGCAAAGGATGATAAAGTGCCTTTTACATTATAATGTCCAATAAATGTTGAACTTAGTCAGTTAGACAAAAGTCAGTGAATTTGAATCTAAACATTTATCTCTACTTGCTTAAACTAAGATATAACAAGTCTATAAATAACACTACAGAACTTTGCAAGGAAGGACAGCTTCATCTCATAAGACATTCAATTTAAAAATAGAAAAGAAAGTATTTATAAATGAAAATGGAGTGACATAAAATAGCTATGACTTCACATTTCTTAAACACAAGAACAAAGATCTAAAAACTGGAGAAAAAAATTTACATGATCACATCCAGTCCTCTCAAGTTACAGACAAGGGAAGTGAGGCCCATACAGTTTATATGATTTGCCCAAGGTCACACTACAAGTAACTGTTAGACTCCTGAATCACAACACAGTGCTCTCTGCTCTTGACAAAGAGCATATTATATATAATTTTTAAATTGTAAAGGACTCAAATGTTCTTTTGTATTCAAGATTAAATGTTCCCATTTTTAGAAAGTTGCTAACTAGAAGGAAAGAAAAATCAGTGGGAATGTTTTCAGTATCATTGCTAGATAATTTATCATATTAGACACTGAACAAGATTTACTCTAAGGTCCCATAGCAGTAAAAAATGTGCTTGCAGAGAGTTTTGCATTGCTTGTAATTCACAGCACAGATTTGTAGATTCAATCTGCCTTGCTGTCCTTTAGTGAACACTGTCACAGGATGCGTGAGTTCAAACTTCATCTAAAGGTATTTCTATATTAATTCTTGGCAATTAGAAAAAAAAATCCCAAACCACAGCAGGCCCCAGTTGGAGTAGGTATAAGAAAAGAAGGCGGTAGCTCATGTGGATGACTGGAGGCATATTCAGGAGATGCCTCCCCACTTTAATTTAGTACCTCCACTAATGGCATCTAGCGTGACCCAGAGTACAGGATCCTCCCAATGACTCTGTGCCTGCAAGGACCATGTTCAATCGTATGGGCTGATCCCAAAGGGTCAGTTTCTCTATCTTTTTGCCCTCACCTTGAGTTCTTGAGAATATCCTAATAGTTAACCAGGTCCCCAAAGTCATCCTTGACTCCATATTCACTTTCACCTCTATATCCAATTAGTTGTCAAGATGTATTGATTCTACCCTTCACAACACTTTTCTCTATCTGTCTTTGCCTCTCACACACACACACACACACGCATATGTGTTCGTTTTGTACTTGCTGTCTAAGGTATGGGACAGTGAGAAAGACAGCATATAAATGTGTGAAAAATAAATTATTTTATTTTAAAAATCTTTTCAGTTTTACTGAGTTCTAGACCTTGTAATGAGACTCTTCATATATTCAATGAATTTGCAAATACACGGAGTCCGCAAGTATTAACTGAACTTGGTATTTGTATATATGTATGTATATACATTATGTGTATATGTGTGTGTGCACATAAATGTTTTCTATAGATTTATACATATATAAACACATATGTTTTATACATATATGTTTTCTCTCTGTGTTAGGGAATATGAGATAGAAAGATAGATGGATAGACATATCTCCCCTTCTTTCCCCTTCTCTAACACTGGCATCCTTTTGGTTCACCGGGGGTGAGGAACCTGTGGCCTTGAGGTCACATGTGGCCCTCTAGATCCTCAAATATGGCCCTTTGTCTGAATCCAAACTTCACATAACACATCACATTCAAGGATTTGTTCTGTAAAACCTGGACTCAGTCAAAAGGCCACACCCAAGGACCTAGAAGGCCATGTGTGGCCTCGAGGCTGCAGGTTCTGCCCCTGGTTCAGGTCCTCCTCACCTCATTCCTAGACTATTTTAAGAGCCTTCTGTTTACTCATTCTGCCTTAATCTTTCCCCATTCCAATCCATCTTCCACTCAACAATCAACCTAATCTTCCTAAACCTCAGATCTGACTATGTCTCTCCCCTCTATTCAATAAATTCCAGTGACTCTATTTCTTTCCTTTGGAATCAGAAATAAAATCCCCTAGCTTTTAAAGCCCTTCATAGCCTGGCCTCTTTCTAAGAGGAGGGCTCTCTACATTTTCTATGATACTCAACAAAACATTCCATCTCCAGTCCGGGCACTTTCATCAGCTATCTCCCTTGCCTAGAATGTTTTCCCTCTTCATCTCTACCTCCTGGGGCCCTGGTTTCCTTAAAATCCAAGTTAAAAGTTCAATTTTTGTAAGAAGGTCTTCTGGACCCTCCTTAATTCTCATGCCTTCCCTCTCTAGACTATCTCCAGGTTATCCTACATGTATTTTGTTTGCACATTGCTGTTTAGAAATTGTCTTTGCCATTAGTCTTTGAGCTCCTTGAGGGCACAGATTGTCTTTTGCCCTATTCTGTATCTCCACTGCTTAAATCCAATTCACTTCCACGTTGAGATGTCACTGCATGATGTCATTGGTCTTCATGAAGGACAAACAGCAGCTTTGTACAGTGGGTGGCACATAGTAGCCTCTTAATACTTGCTGAAGATGGCGGAGTAGAAACAGCTCTTCCAAGCCACTCTGCCCCCAGATTCCCCCCAAACTATGTAAAAGGGGACTCTGAACAACTTCTGGAGCCCCAGCACCCACAGAACGACAGAGAGAAGCTAACTTCCCGCTGAGAACAGCCCAGCAGCCCTGCAGGAAGGACCAGCGCAGCACTCTGGGACCTGGCAGCGCACAGCACGCAGAGCACAGGAGCCAAGCTGAGCCCAGGTCCGCGTGAGCCAAGGTTTTAGCCCCAGGGCAGCAGGGCCAGCAGCCGGCTGGAGGAACCCCAGAACACCAGGAGCTGTGGCGACTCCATAATTATCAACATAGACATGACTAGGACAAAGTAAGAGGTTAGTGTCCTATGGACTTTGGGGCCTGTATTTGGGGAATGCGTAAGCTTCTTCCCCTGGGGGCTAGAAGCCACTGAGGAGACAGGCCATTTTGTAGTTTTCAGAGGCAGCTCCAGCTTCCGGCTTGCAAATTGTAGGGAGATCCAGGGATCAGTCTTGGGGGGGTAATCGCTCTTCCTTTAACCTCCCTGGATGTGGATTGTGATCTAGGGTGGAAGTCGTGGGTGAGTTTACAGCTTGCCAGAAACAGAACTTGCTCCCCACATATTTGGGACGAAAATTCCTCTATCTGGCCTTAAAGCCATAGTGTGGCAACAAGCCCAAAAGTCAAGCAATTAAGTGGCAACATGCCAAGGCAAAGGAAACAGAAAAATACAACCCTAGACTCCTATTTTGGGGGCATAGAGCGGGAAAAGGACTGTGAGGTCAGAAGTCCTGCTCCAAAAGCCCCAGGGGAAAACATGAGCAGGTTGCAGGCCATAGAAGACCTTAAGAAGGACTTTAATCATCAAATAAGAGAAGTGGAGGAAAAATTGGAAAGAGAAATGAGAAGGATGCAGGAAAAGTATGAAATGAGGGTCAACAGCCTGACTGAGGAAAACAACACCTTAAAAAATAGACTAACTCAAATGGCAAGGGACGCCCAAAAGGGCAATGAGGAGAAGAATGTCTTAAAAAGTCGAATTTGCCAGATGGAAAAAGAATCTCAAAAGTACACTGAGGAGATTCATTCCTTCAGGTTAGACTGCAGCAAATGGAAGCTAATGACTTTAAGAGAAATCAAGATGCTGTTAAGCAGATCCAAACAAATGAAAGATTAGAAGGCAATGTGAAATATCTCATGGGAAAAACCACTGACCTGGAAAATAGATCCAGGAGAGACAATTTAAAAATTATTGGACTACCTGAAAGCCATGATCAAAGAAAGAACCTAGAAATCACCCTTCAAGAAATTCTCAAGGAAAACTGCCCTGATGTTTTAGATCCAGAGGGCAAAATAGAGGTTGAAAGAATCCACCGATCACCTCCTGAAAAAAGATCCCAAAAAGAAAACTCCCAGAAATATTATAGCCAGGTTCCAGAATCCCCAGATCAAGGAGAAAATACTACAAGCAGCCAGGAAGAAACAATTTCAATATTGTGGAAAGACAATCAGAATAGCCCAGGACCTGGCAGCTTCTACACTGAGGGATCGAAGGGCATGGAGTATGATATTCCAGAGGGCAAAAGAACTGGGAATGAACCCAAGGGTCACCTACCCAGCAAAACTGAGTATTTTGTTTCAGGGGAAAATATGGTCATTCAGTGGAAGAGAGGACTTTCAAGCATTCTTGAGGAAAAAAACAGAATTGAATAGAAAATTTGACACCCAGACACAAGAAGGAAGAGATGCCTGAGAAGGTAATCAGGAAAAGAAATCAAAAGGAACTTATCAAAGTTGAACTATTTACATTCCTATATGGAAAAACAATAACTGTGAGTGATGATATCTTTCTCACTATGAAAATAATGGAAGAAGGGTGTGTGGTCATATGAATACATATGTGAATGTGTGTATATGGTTACAGTTATATATGGATAGAGGGCATAGGTCGAATTTGTTGGGAAGGGAGAATACTCAAGGGATTATATTATGAGGTGAGAGAGGAAAGTGGCAAGAGGAGATAGGGAGAGACAGGGTAGGGTAAACTATACCAAGTAGAAGAAACAAGTGGAAGTGGTTGCAAGGGAGGGGGAGAATAGGAAGGCTAAAAAGGCAAAACCACATTCATATTGAATTTGGTTCAGGGAGAGAATGACATACATACTAAATGGGATATCTCAACCTGCAGCAGGACAGGGTGAAGGGGGATGAGAGGAGGGATGATGGATTGGAGGGCATCCTTGGGGGGAGGGGAGGTTGGAACTACCCACTATAGAAGAGGGACAGGATCATGTAGGGAATGGACCAGGTGGGGGGGTGGGATGAGTGGGAGGGAATTATAAGCAGCCCTGAACAATATATCTACTATGATAATGTTTCACATAGCCAGATATGTACAACATGTACTGAATTACTTATCTCCCAAGAGGGAATGGGTGACAAGGGAGGAAGGAAATGGATCTGAAATTCGAGGTCTTAACATTAAATGTTTCAAATATATATATACACATACATATATATGTACATATATATGTATATATATGTACATATATATATACATATATATGTATATATATATATGTACATATATATGTATATATATGTACATATATATATACATATATATGTATATATATATACTAATATTAATACTCTTTTGCTTGTAATAGGGAGATAAGATGTGCAGGCATTGGGCACAAAGATTCACCTTCCTCTAATGGAAAAGTCGATGGGGGTATGGGAGAAGGTATGGGAGAGAGCAGATTGGAGGAAGCGATATCTTGTGGGACTGCTATTCTGGGAGGTTGGGTAGGGGAATAATGGGGGGAAAATGATTGCAACTCAAAATCTGGCGGTAATGAATGATGTAAAACAGAAGTTAATAAAGCATTTGTTTAAAATAAATAGATAGATAGATAGATAGATAGATAGATAGATAGATAGATAAATGCTTGCTGACTGCTTCCCAAATGTTTTACATGAGATCACTGATCATTTCAATTGTACAGGAAAAAACTGTTCACTACCCTTCATAGGCCCATCCATGGTGTTAGACATTTTTAGAGAGGTAACAGTCAAAGCCCTTTAGTATAAGTCTGAGACTCAGAAGCAAATGTTTTCATGGGTTTATCATCATATCATTACAAATCAAGCTTGCTGTGCTGTCCAATATTTAGGGAAATTACATCCCTTCACCTAAAACAAACCCAAGTCATTACATTCTAGTTACATGTAGTATAAGCTAGTAACAATTCCTTGTGGATCTAAACCTTAAAACCTCTCTATCATGGATGAATAAAAAAATCCATCTTTTAAACCCATTTTTTATTGACTGGATTATTTTCTCTTTGTAGTTCTTTGTAACTCATGAAATCCCTCCTTTAAAAGCATAGTTCTCTAGGGGGAAAATGTTCTTTTTTATATATTCAGATTCTTTAAAATGACCTAGATTCCTTGAAACGTGATGCAGAGCATGCTATGTGAAATCTCACTTAAAATGCTTCTTGGTTATCTCTTTGAATATTTACAGTTGATTTAATTACTGATTGTGTATCCAGAGACAGCTGGGAATGCATTCCTGGAATATGGAGAATTTTGACCCAGTATATGTTATTTATATATGTTTTGAAAGTTCTTGATTTTTATGGTGATCTGGAACTGGGATATCATTAGAATAAGAACTCACCACTGATGCTGAATAGCAATCCCTTATTTCTATAATTTAGAGTCACAGCTAGTTGCCCTCGGGACTAACAAGTGACCTGACTTGTTTAGAATAATAAGGTCATTGTGTGTGAGAAGAAGGACTTGAATTCTGGTCTTTCTGACTCCACAGGTGAGTGGTTAGGGGCCTGCTTAATTCATGCTATTTCACTCTACTTCCCAGTCTCAAACAAACTGCCAATTATTGAAGCTTCATACTTCCCTCCATGGTTCTCCTGTGGTTATTTGGCTCTGAATTCCATTGCTGGCTTTGAAATGCTGCTTCAGGATTTAGTTCATTCCTTCCTATCTGACTTTCTGGGTCACTTGTCTTTGTGAAATAATTTCTGGCTTTGACACTGACCTGGTTTTCTGTTTACCTCCTCCCTTTTCCACCCAGTCCAAAACCACACCCTTCTGGGTGTTTGGTTTGGATTGCTACTGCTCTGCAATTTGCCTCAGGTTCCATTGAGAAATGATTCTTCCCCCATTCAAATAAACCCAGTCTCCAATCCATAGGGGTCAATTAGTGCCATTAGACACTGAAGACTTTAAATACTTATTTTAATGCTCTTCCTCCTATTTCACCATTACTTATATTTAATGACTAAATGAAAACAAGATCATATTTTATCCTTTGCCATATCTTCTTAAATTATTGGAATAGGAGTCTTCAGTGGTCATAGAATGTTGCAGTATTTTGTGTTTTGTGGATATAGTGGTAACAATAGTAAAAAGAAAGAAGGAAAAGCTTTTAGGGGCAAGAAAAGAGAGGGGAGAAAGCATGTCATGAAACAAACAAACAAAAACCTATGGTAATTACTTCCCTATGAGAATATCTCAGTTGTATGAGATTTGAATTGCCTGATAATTAATTAAATTGTGTGGTCTAATCATTTTTCCCTTTACCAATTCTCCCAGTTACGTGAGGCAGTACTATTCATATAGTGGCATGATGAATACCACACAGGTTTTAGAGTCAGAGAAACCTCTATTCTAATCCAGCTTCTGAAACTCACTATCTGTGAGAGTCACAGAACTTAACCTGGGTAAATTTAAACCTGATGTGGCTCAGACTTCTTAGGACTTATTTGTTAAATCTTAAAGTGACAATCTGCTGTGGAGGAGGTAGTTCTCCACACTGATAAAACCACAGATTTTTCACACACTGCATTATCATCTTTAACCTCACAATTTTTCAAATTAGTTTATATTCTAAATTTCTAATTTTCCTTGCTTGCCATGTCTTGGTATAGCATGAAGGCCAAGTAGTGGCTGGTCAAGGTAATTTCTGGGTTGTTTGGACTTTCTTGTCTCCCACCTAGAACTATTTCAATAGCTTTCTGGTTCATCTCCTGGGCTCAAATCGCTGCCCAACTCATTCCATCTTCCATCTTAGATGTTAAAGTGATCTTTATAACTAGATCTGATCATATGATTCCTCCACTCAACAAACTCCATGGGCTACCCATTACTTTTAAAATCAAAATTCCTCCTTTTGTTTTTTAATACCCTTCTGAGTCTGGCTGCTTCCTCGCTTTCCTGTCTTCTTACACATTACTCCCTTCTACAAAGTCTAGTGTCTACTTTTCTGCTTGCCATTCTTTTATCTATCTATCTATCTATCTATCTATCTATCTATCTATCTATTTATTTATTTATTGTTATGCTTTTTGGAGGGGGGGGAAAGCAGAGCAACTGGGGTTAAGTGAGTTGCCCAAGGTCACGTGACTAGTAAGTTTTAAATGTCTGAAGCTGGATTTGAACTCAGGTCCTCCTGACTCCAGGGCCGGTGCTCTATTCACTGTGCCACCTAGCTGCCCCCTCTGCTTGGCATTCTTTACACACAAATCTCTATTTTCTTTATGCTTTTTTGCTAGCTATCACACATGCTTGGAATATTCTCTCTCCTAACCTTTCTCTCTTAGAATTCATATCTTTTTTTTTTTAAACCTTAGCCCAAGAACCTTACCCTCTAAGGCTACTTTCCATCTATTCTGTATATATGCTGTACATACATTTATCTATGCTTTCTTTTCCATCATAATCCCTGATGCAGCAACTCACTAATAGGGAAATTCAGATTAAAGTGACTTTGAGATTATGCATCACATTGGCAAAATTTACAAAAACAAAAATGGCAAGTGCTAGAGGGGCTGTGGGAAAACTTACATTAATGAATTTTTGGTGAAGATGTGGTCCAACCACTCTGGAAAGCAGTTTGGAACAGTGCTTCCCAAATTACTGGACTGTGCATACTCTCTGACCCAGTGATACCAGTACTTTATAATCCAAAGAGATTAACGAAAGAGAGAAAGAAGATATAGATAGATAGATAGATAGATAGATAGATAGATAGATAGATAGATAGATATAGATATACATATACATGTATATATATATATATATATTTATATATAAAACAGGCCTTAGAACTTGAAACTAAAGGGGTGCCCTTCAATAGAAGAACAGGTGAACAGATTATGGCATATGATACTTTTGTGCTAGAAGAAATGATGAAGGGGGTGGTTTCAAAGAAACTCAGGAAGGTTTATGTGAACTGATAAAGACTGAAATAAAAACCAGAACAATGTATACAATAGCAATAACATTCTAAAGTCAAATGACTTTGAAAGACATAAGAGCTCTGATCAACCCAATGACCACCTGAATTTCAGAGAACCAGTGATGCAGTATGATGCTTCTGTCACTTCTTGTCAGAGATGTGATGAATTCAGGATTTAGGTTAAGTCATAGTTTGGGGACTTGGTCAGTGCAAGAATGTGTTTTGCTTAATTATGCACATTTGTTAAAAGGCATTCTTTTTTAATAAAAAAGGTTACCTAATAGGGGAATAATTTTTTAATAAAGAAAGTTACCTGGGGGGGGGGGGGATAATTTACAATCATTAGAAAGAAATTTAATTTAAATAATAAAAATATCCAATAAAAAGAATATAAGTTCCTCAAGGGAAGGAATTGTTTTTGCTTTTCCTTTGCATCCCCAAAACTTAATGTACTGCCTAAACATAGTAAAGGCTTGGGGGAGAGGGGAACCAGTGGCCTTGAGGCCTTCTAGGAATTTGGGTATGGCCTTTGGACTGAGTCCAAGTTTTACAGAATAAACCCTTTTATTAAGGGGATTTGTTCTGTGACATTTGGATTCAGTCAAAGGCCCTCACTTGAGAAGCAACAGGGTTACATGTAGTCTTGAGTCCCTAGGTTCCCCACCCCTGACTTAAACAACATTTGCTGATCAATTTTTAACTTTTTATCACTGCATACCTGAGAGGATCAAGAGTTAAATATATGTTTACAGCTAGTGTAAAAATGATGTGATATTTAACACAATTCTCCTTTTTTATCCCCTATTGCTATGCATTAAGGTAATACCTAGGAAAATCTTCCAGCCAGGAGCATTTAGAGAAGTTTGGTCAGCTTGCTTACTACGTCTTGGTAGCAACTTCCATTTATGTCTATTATAGATTTATGTATTTCAGAGACCATATGATATCTAGGTGTTCCTCCTTCACTTACTTTATACGTAAGGCAAAATCAACTATTACTACTTGTAGGCAGGTCAATTTACTTGAAACTGGTAGAATGTGTGAAGACAGTAATGTGAAAGAGTTCAGGAAAGTTAGGCTAGAACCTGGTTGTGAAGGGCTTTAAAAGCCAAATGGAGGAGTTTGTAATTTATCCTAAGGGCAACAGGGAGCCAAGGGAAAGAAATCCATTTGACTTTGCCTGAGGGCATGAGCTATAGCTGAAATAACTGGGGTATCTGATCAATTAAATATTTATTGAGCAACTACAAGTGCTTTCAGGAATACCAAGAAGTGAAAGCTACTTTCATTGCCCACTAGAATGGAGGTAGCCATGGTGTGCTAGAAAGAACTCTGAACCGTTTAGTCAGGAACCCTGGGCTCTATTCTTGGCTCTGCTCCTATTTAATTATTTGACTTTATAAAAGTCATTTCACTTCCCCAGGAAGCAGAGCCAAATGATCCCCAATGTTTTTCTTTTTAAGGTTTTTTTCTTTTTAACTTAGGTGATAAAATTAGCATTTCCATAACATAGTATAATTTGTAAAAATCCTTCCCAAACCTAAAATTCTCTTATTCCGTTATAAGAAAGTTAGAATCTAATTATTTCAATTCAGTAAACATTTATTAAGCTCCTTCTCATATAAGACACTATGCTTACACTGGAGGATACAAAGATACAAGAAACAGAGCCTTATCCCCAAAGAGTTTATCATTGAATGAGAATGTGTATGTGCAAAAATAAGATGGGGGAATGATGCAAGGTGGAATGTTCTCATGATGAAAATGCCATAAGGAATATGAAAAGATTCATCATCTTTTAGCAAATCAGGACAGATTTCAGGGAGGGGTTGGCACCTGGGGTCAGCTTTGGAGGAAAAGTGGGATTTCAAAAGTGGCATCTAGGCCTAGATTTGGCAGTATAAGCATACATTGAAAAGAGATGTTGAAATTACCAAAAATATTTTATACATGATTTTAATAGAAGTTTAGAAGATGGCAAAATCACGTGGCAATGGAGAGTTAAGGAAGGCTCCTCAGGGGAAATGGAATTTGTGCCCTAAATGACAGTGAAGTCTTGAGTAGCAGGATGAGAGAGGGCAAACTCTCAAGGAAGGAAGGCATGACATACACAAAATTAGAAAGGTGAGGATGTACAAGGGGGATGCTTAAAGGAATTGGCAAATCTGGCTGAAACAGAGGAGACATATTAAGGAATAGTTGGAGGAAGGTAAGAAAGTTAAGTTGGGATGAAATTATGGTGGGCCTTCCATAATTGGATAAGACATTTTTTTTCTATAGAAAATTGGAAGTTACTGAAGTTACCTTGGTTGATGCTAGAGAATTTGCATGTGATAAATACCAAAAGGAGCACAGAGACTATCCACAAAACCATAGGAGTAAAAAATTACTAGAGAATGCATTGAAAAGCAAGAGGTAATATAAATAAGTCACTTCATGTTTCATTTAAAATGTGTTAGGTTCTTTTAGACCTGTTTTAAATTGCTCTGGAAAATGAGCTTTGGCCAATCCTGTCTCAGAGCAAGTTCTTAATTTGAGTTGGGATATAAGATATTGAAGGAATGAATGAATACATCAAAAATGAATGAAAAGCATTTATTATGTGCCAGGTACTGTGCTAAATCTCAAGATGAAAATATCAGCATACAAGAGAGTACCTGCCCTGCTCTCCAATGAGATTATATTCTAATAGTAGAAGATAAGCCATAAAGGAAAACTTGATTTGGAAATGGGGGGAGTAGGTTGGAGAGACTTGGAGATGGGAATGGTGTGTTTAAGAAATGGTCGGGAAGTAGAATGGTGGCCTGTTTCCAGGAAATATAATGTAAATGCTCTTCTGTAGGAGTCCAGGGTCCCATGGGCAAAATCTGAGCTCCGGGAAAAAATAGGAAGATGGCCAGAGCACAAACAGCATGATTCTGAAATGGCCAGGAAGTGCCGTGCTGACTTGATTCCAGGCAAGATAAAAAGCAGATCTATCAGAACCCAGGGTACCAGGGGCAGAACAGAAGCCTGAGTCCCATATCTTAGCTGAAACAATTTGAGTAGATTTGGGATAGGCTTTATCCTCAAGGAAGCTGATATAGTGGAAATTGCAGAAAATTTGGAGTCAAATGACCTGAATTCAAATTTTAATTCTTTTATTTATTACCTGGATAACCTTGGAACAGTAACCCCATCCCCTCTGAAACTCATCTATAAAATTAAGATTAGATAGTGGCCAAAGTCCGAGCTAGCTCTAAATCATGCTTTTGTGAGGGAAAAGTAGTCAACACAAATCCATAAATGAACACCTAGATCCAAGTAGAGGCTGAATTCTAGGAAAACTGACTCAAGCAGAGAAACCAACAAAGACAAAGAGAATTTGCAGCCATGTATGTCAGAGGTGAAGATTTGAGTAGATCACCTTTGGCTTGGTTGCAGTATGAATTTGTACCAGTAGTTCATAGTTACAACCCCTTTCCTTGCTTGCATGCTGCTGTGTTTTGAGCAGCTATATTCTGAGCTGGCTCTGACAAGTCCCTTATGAGAGGTTTCTTCTGAGAGAGGCCAGGCTGCACAACTACATAGGTTAGTAAAGAAACCAATTATACACTCATGTCAAGATACCTGATGGGAGGGAGAAACTGGAGTGACATAGAACTTGTCACTGCCAAGTTCTTCTCCTGCCAGAAGACTCTTCTAATTGGAAAAGGGCTCACAAAGGATTCACACTGCTGATTTGCACACAGGGTATATTCATAATCTCTCTTGCTACCAGACTTTGCCAAGCCATATGAGGTAGAAAGCCAACTTTTTCCCAAAACAAAAAAGCAAAGGGGGCTGGCAGGTATTATAGTGAAAGCTAAGTATTTCCTGATCCCTTGTGTCAGTGAAGAGCTTACCCCCATGAGAAATTTCCATGCACTTTGTTTGTAATTCTGTAATGAGCTTATCACAGGCAGTGTTGCATGATGGATAGGGAGCTAACCTTGGAGTCAAGAATACTGGGAATCAAAGAGATCAAACGAAAAGTGAAAGGACTTAATATGCACAAAAATATTTGTGTAAACTCTTTTTGTTCTGTCAAAGGATTAGAAATTGAGGGAATGCCCATCAATTAGGGAATGATTGGACAAATTGTGCTATGACAGATACTATTGTGCTATAAGAAACGATGGAGGGGGTGGTTTCAGAAAAACCTGGGAAGACATATAAACTCATGGAAAAGGAAGTGAGCAGAACCAGAACATTGAACAAAAAGGATGATCAGCTGTGAAAGACTTGGCTATTCTGATCAAGTAAATAATCCAAGACAGTTCCAAAGATCCTATGATGAAAAATGCCATTCACCTCTTGAGACTGATGAACCCTGAGTAGATGGAAGCATGCTTTTTTACTTTTTTTTTTTTGCAACATAGCTAATATGGAAATGTGTTTTATGTGACTTCACATTCACAATTGATATCAGGCTGCTTGCCTTCTCCATAAGTGGGGGAGGAGCAAGACAGAGAATTTAGAACCCATTTTTTAAAAAATGAATATTAAAAATAAATAATTTTTAAAAAGAAGACTGGGACTTAAGTTCCACTTCTGACATACCAGCTGTGTGACTCTGGGCAAGTCTTTTAATATTTTAGCCTACAAGGCACCTCACTAAGACTAAATTAATTACAGAGTAGCTGCCAATCAACATTGGAAGAAGGGCACCCTCACTGGGAGGTCTTGTCCCACCAGAGCAGAAACCATGTCTTAGCAATAATCCATATTTTCTCTCCTGTTCTGCACATAGCAGATGATTAATAAATGTTTTTACTTGGACTGAGCACTGGTTAGAGGGTAGAACAGAGCATCACAAAATGGCCAATTGAAGATTCACCCAGACAAAAAGGTTTTGCAGGTTAAATTACTTAACAGAACTAGAGGAAGCTCTCAGAACTGTGCAAAAGTCCTAGACAATGCAGAAGCATCTCACAATGAGTTTTCTATTTAAATTTTTAGATAGATAAATAGATTTAGGTTAAGCCCTGACTAGTAAGAAGCTATCTATCCATCAACAAACATTTCTTAAGTGCTAAGTGCTAGGGGTACCAAAAAAAAAAAAAAGCAAAAAACATGATAGCATTCCCCCCCCTCAAGTATTGGGCAGCTAGGTGGCACAGTGAATAGAGTACTGGGCCCAGAATGAGGAAGGCTCATTTCCCTGTTTTCAGATCTGACCTCAGACACTTGCTAGCTATGTGACCCTGGACAAGTCACTTACCCTCAGTTTTCTCATCTGTAAAATGATCTGGAAAAGGACATGATAAACCACTCCAATAACTTTGTTAAGAAAGCTCCAAATGGGGTCACCAAAAGTCAGCGGCAACAACTGAACAACAACAAAAGCCCTCAGGGAACTTACAGACTAATGGGGAGACAGCATGTGAATGAACCTTAGAGAGGAAGCCTCAAATAACGGAAAGGGAAAGCAAATAGAAGGCCTCCTGAAGTAGGTGATATTGGACTGTCTTGACTCTATTAACTTGATTCAAGGATATCTAGAGATAGAATGATGAGAGAGAAAGAGAGCAACAGATAATCAAAGATGGGGACAGAGAAATAGAGACAGAGACAGCGGGAGACAAAGACAAATATAGAGACAGAAAGATAGAAAGATAAAGACAGACAGATATAGACAGACAGAGACATAGAGAGCTACAAAGAGTGAGAGAGACAGAAAGCATTTAAGGTTTTGGGGACAGGTGGTACAATGACACGGAGGTGATATACAGAATATCACATGCAAGGAATATAACAAGTAGGTCACTATGGTTGGACCACGAAATATGTGAAGAGAAAAAAAGTATGAGAAGACTGGAAACATAAGAAGCAATCAATCTGCGCAAAGTTTCAAATACCAAAAAGAGACTTTTCTATTTGATGCTAGAGGTAATAAGATCCCACTGTACCATACTGAGCAAGGTGTGGCGGCAGCAGTGGGGGTGGTAGTGTGACATAGCAGGCATACATTTTAGGAAAATCACTTTGGCAGCAATGTGAAAGGTAGATTAAAGTGGAAAGATGCTTTAGGGGAGTTAAATCAGGGAGCTAAATTAGAAGGCTACTGCAGTAGTTCAAGCAAGAAGCAATTTGGCCTTGAACCGTAGTAGTAGTAGATCTGTGAACCACAGTAGTAACTCTGTGAGTGGAGAGAAGGGGATGTATATGAGAGATGTTGTGAAGGTAGAAACAAGAGTTGGCAATGCATTTGATATGTGGGGTGAGTGAAAGAGAGGAGCCAAGAGATGATGCCAAGTTTATGAATCTGAATCACCGAAAGGATGGCAGTGCCCTTGACAAGAGTACTGAAGTTGAGAAAATGAGAGAATCTGAGGAGAAAAAAATGATAGTTCTGTTTTAGACATGTTCAACTTCAGATACCTATGGAATGTAACATTTGAAATGTACAGTAGGCATTTAGAGATATGAAATTGGAACTCAGAAGAGAAATTAGCACTGGATATCTAGTTCTGAGAATCATCTGCATAGAGATGAAAATTGATCCATGAGAGTTGATGAGATTCCCAAAGGGAAGAGCATTAAAAAAAAAAGTACATCAGTACTTTAAGATACGCACTTGGCTATGCAAGCTTATATCCTTCTTGGGCAAGTTTTTAAGGGAGGTAAAGTCTTTAAAGGGCTTATAAGATCCAAAGAGCAGAATCAGTACTGGCTGGAAGTCCACAGATTTCCTAAAGGGGTTAACGTTTTAAGTCAAGCCATAAATGAGAGGGAAGAATTCCTAGGCTGGTAATAGACATGCACTGTAAAGATTCCAGCAACATCTAGCTCCCTCTAAAAATTCAAATAGAATAAAACACTGTCAAATGGGAGGGAGGGAAAGGTAGAGTCAATAAGCAAAAGAGATATGAGAAAAGAATTTGAAAGTAAATAATTTATCTGAAAACCAGCAACAAGCAGTAAAAACAGCAAAAGACACCATTACCTTTCACATGATCCCTTACCCTGCTCTGAACCAGTGCTAATGGGGGAGACTGGTGGTCACAATCACCTGGAATAGAAGCATCCATGAGCTTGGCACTGACTCCATCCTGGATTGTGCTCTATAGGAGTCATGGTCATCTCTGGTCAGTCTCTACCCTGATATCTGTCCTTTCTGTGGTAGATTAGGGATTGTCTATTTCAGCAGACGTGAACACTAGACGTGATGTCCACACTGTTCTCCCCATTTCCAAATTCAGGCCTACACTCCTGCAGAGCCAAAATCTTCAAGATTAACACCTACACCTGTAGCACCAACATGATAATATATTATAATATATTATAATATAATATAATATAATATATTATAATATAATATAATATAATATAATATAATATAATATAATATAATATAATATAATATAATATAATATAATATAATATAATATAATATAATATAATATAATATAACACAGCACCTACAGCAGTTATGAATATGCCAGCAAATTTCTGAATTGCAAAATACAACACTCTCCCTATATAAGACACAAGCACAACATTTATTCAAATGCCAGAAAGCTGAATCCCAACACCAGAAATCCAGATCCATCATAGCAACAAAGAAGTTAATACACCTTATCACTACAGAGAGTAACACTATCCCAAAGCCTTCCCACAAACACTCACAATACTGTCTGCTTGCCTGCATCCTCTCTCCTTCCTCTATTCTAACTCCTCAGACTCCCAACTTCCTCTGGGCTCAGCTCCACTCTTCCTGTTATACCCATTCAGCAAGCTCCTCCCACCACAGGTTCCATGTGATTACATTTGGGGCAGGGAAGATCTTCAAATTCCCTTAGGCCTATTAAGGGACTGCACTATAGTGGAGACTTAAACCCTGGATCTTATACTGGGACCAGAGCACATGGAAGGAATATTCAAAGTCCTAAACTGATCGATACTGAGAATGTCAGTCTTGCATTTTTACTACCTAGTCAAGGAGCTTTAACTAGGTGTATGTACTAGGTACAGTACTAAGGTGGTTTACAATGTAGACAATGATAATAATAGTGATAACAAAACCCTTTAAATTTATTGTAAAGATCACTTGAGACAATTTGTGTAAAGGGTTTTGCAAAATTTGGAATGTTAAATAAATGTTTCTGTTCTTTAGTTATTTCAGCCATATAAAACTCTTTGTGATCCCAATTGAGGTTTTCTTGGAAAAGATACTGGAATGGTTTTCCAGCTCATTTTACAGATGTGGAAACTGAGGCAAGCAGAGTTAAGTGACTTGGGTAACAGTTAATTATCTGATTATCAGTTAATTATCTAATTATCAGTTAAGTATCTGAGATCTTATTTGAACTGAGGAAGATGAGTCTTCCTCACTCCAAGCACAGAGCTTTATCCATTGTGCCACCTAGCAGCCCAGAATAAACACAATTACTATCATTGTTGTAGTGCAAGGAAAGTATTACCTGGAAGACAATTTCGATCCAGTGCTCACTAGCTGGATAATTAACACAAATGACAGGCTGCTGTTCTATAGGCTTAAGAAAGTAGCAAATGAATTGACCTGGACTGCTTGCAATACAGAATGCTACTATCACAATGCTCTGAGTGTCACATTTGCTTTGTTGTTCAGTTGTTGCAGGCATGTTGGACTCTTCATGGCCCAATTTGGTGTTTTCTTGGCAACAATGCTGAGATAGCTTGCCATTTCTTTCTCCAGTTCATTTTACAGATGAGGGACTGAAGCAAATAAGGTCAGGGAACTTAAAAGATGAATTTTCCTGACTTCAGGCCTAATACTTTTTCCACTATGCCACCTAGCCGCCCTACACCACCTAGCTGTCCTAGGTGTCACATAAGAGGCACAAAATGACACATGCAGAGTATACAAAGTGTCACATCAACAGTCTCTGAGAAGGAAGTGATTAGGCTCTAAATTGTTGAGAAGCAGATAACAAAGGAAGTGCAAAGGTGTGTTTACAATTATTTATTCCTTTAGGAAGATAAATCTTCAACTGTTTGACAGAATTGGTGAAGAGATATGCAATGTTTTTTTTTGTTGTTGTTGTTGTTTTGTTGCTTTTTGGAGGGCTATTGGGGTTAAGTAACTTCCCCAAGGTCACAAGGCTAGGTTTTTGTTTGTGTGTGTTAAGTGTCTGAGGCTGGATCTGAACTCAAGTCCTTCTGACTCCAGGGCCAGCGCTCTATTCATTGCACCACCTAGCTGCCACTGAGAGATGTGCAATATTAATGGGATTTAAGATCTTCCTCACCCATTAATAGGCCAATGTGGAGCCGAATGAAGGAAACTTGCTTAGGGGAGGCTTACTTGTAGGAAGGCTTTCAGACCTTTTGTTAATTTCTAACCAGGCACTGAGGGTTGTGATGCCCCTCTGGCTCTAAAAAGGGTATATATACTCTGAGGTTAACATTTTGCTTTGGAGTTTACTCAATGGAAGAGTGTTCTTGTGATTTGGCCAGATGAGACTCTGGGTAGCAATTAATTAGTTTTCCCTGCCCCCTCTCCCACCAGTTTTTGCAAAACCCAGATTTTGATGCTTCTCTTTCTGGTGACTATGTATATATTGCCTTGGTCAGACAGTTGGATCTGTCTGTTGATCTATGCTTTTCTCAGAAGCCTTGTCTGTTGCTCTCTTTCTTTGTTTGTATTTTCTCTGTATTTTCTTTGAATTTTCTCTGAAGTTCAGGCTGTTGACTTTTCCTCTGAACTAATGAATGTAATTAAAAAAGATTCTTGACCCCTTGAACAGCTACCTTTCCTAGTAAAGCAGATCTAAGAACCTTTGCTATCAGCCATCCTGTATATGCCAGTGTGGTTGCTGCTACAAGAGCTGACCTTTCAAGACATCCTATAGTTAACTGTAATACCATTAAGAGTTATAAAGGACCTGCAAATACCTTTCTGTACTTATTTTTTGCATCCTATGCTATCATTTTTATACTAATTAAATAAAATGTAATTAAGTAGAATGCAAGTTCTTTGATGACAGGAACTTTTTTTTTTTTTTGCTATTTTTGTATTTTTATCCCTACTCCTACCCACTTAGCTCATGGACTTGTACACAGTAAGTGCTGAATAAATTCTGAGTGAATTGAATATGTACATTTTCATCCCTATGATCTCAGCCCAGAGCTTCTTTTGAAATTGCTAAAAGTTCATTTTTTTACATTTCCTTCCTAAGAGACTAGTTCAAGATGAGAAAGTATCTCAATATTACTAAAATATTTTTACCACATCATAATTAAATAGGTATGAATATTGGTCAGTGAAGTGTGGAATTAAATATTTCCCCAAAATATTACTATATGAATGAATGTTCACGTTACTCATGATACCACATTAATCTAATGGAGAGTTTATAAATTGTCCTGGATATTTGTGGACTCCACATTCAAAAATAATTGAAATTAAAGTGACTATGTTGAAATTTGCTACCTAGAAAAGCTATTGTCTTAGATGTCAGTCATTGCCGAGTTATTGCCTAAGAAAACTATCTACACATTGTCAAGCATTATTGAGTACCTACTATGTGCAAAGCTTTGTCCTGGTTCCATGACAAACAGAAAGAAGTATAAGCAATACTACCCTAAATCTTATCATCTAAATGGCAGAACAATTGTTACTTCCATGTTTTTCCCCTGTAGAATATCTTCTCATAACTGGAAAAGGAGGATCATAATGGATTCGTCATGCTAAAAGGCACACTTTGGATATTCATAATCTCACTCCCAGTTTTTGCCAAGCTTTATGGACTTGAAAAACAGGTTCTTCCCTCAGTAGAGAAGCAGAGAGGAAATGAACAGTATTATAAAGAAAGAAAACCTTGTATATGTTGTTGCCATCAGGAAGCCTTAATTAATCACTGACAAGGGTTAAGTCTTGTTCTTTTGGTAAGCATAAACATTCAAGGACTAAAACAATAATTTCATTTAAGGCAATTGACATTCTGCTTTAAATCACATGTGAGTTCATAAGATTACAGAATGTAAGGATCATAGGGTTTAGGACTGAAAGAAACTCATATTTCACCAAGTCCAACTATTCCAAAATATTAAACTTAAAACCGTATTCAGAGTTTTATGATACCATGCATATAAAGGTATGAAAATAAGGCCAAGGTAGTAGAGCAACTACTCTGAGGTCATATAGGTAATATTTCTTTGTCTGGACTTTAAAAATAAATATATGATTTATTTAGTTAATAAGAATAAAGACATGAAGCACTTTATTAATGTTAGTTTCACTCAAAATAAAACTTTACAATTTTATCAGTTTGAAAAAAAATTGGGGGCCGCTAAGTGACACAGTGAATAGAGCACTGGCCTTGGAGTCAGGAGGACCTGAGTTCAAATGTGGCCTCAGACACTTAACACTTAACTAGCCATGTGGCTTTGGGCAAGACACTTAACCCCAATTGCCCCTCCTAAAAGAAAAAAATAAACAAGAAAATTGAGATACCTGTGAATGTGGAACACATAAGTTTCAAATACAGTAACAACATAATTTCCATACTTTTTACGTGTGCTGGATAATGACTATAATAATTAAAGTTAAAAGAACAAAAAATGAAATAATGCTTTGAATTTAATAATTAGATTCTATCAATTTAAATGATATCAAAACAAATAGCATTGATTAAAAAAGACAGTACATGCAACATTACTCACCTACAATCCCCTCAAATGGGTAGTATGAACATGAACATAAACACATACACCACTAAGAAATGATGATTGGAGTAAATAAAATGAGGATCTTATGAGGTAAAGTGAATACAAATGAATGGGCAGAGTACTAATGAGGACTTAACAGTAAAGACTGAAAAAGTGTAGTGCTGTTGCATGTGTTGAAATTAATTAGTTTTAGCAAGTTTAGTTGTTTTAGGTTTTGACATTTAAAGTTATGTTTCTAATTTTTTAAAAAGCATTAAAAAATAACATAACAAAACAGAAAAAAGCTAGTACTTGTTATGGTAATGGATTTGCTGTATTAATTTTTTTTTATGTTAGGGTATTGACTTGCTAGTGTGTATGTGTAATGGAAATGCAGATTTGAAGATCTTCCCTGCCCCTAGGCCCTTTGATTGGCTTAAGAGACTTTGATTGACTTAAGTGACTCTGAGAACCTTCCTTGATTTGAAAATATACTCTGCCCCCTAATAGGCTGAATGTAGTCACATGGAGCCTGTGGTAGGAGGCTTGGTTTTCAGGAATGACCACACCTTGATGCTGTGTGATTGGGCAGTGGGTCAAGAGGGTGGTTACATTCTCTGAGCCAGGAGAAGACTATATAATTCCTGATTTGAGGCTTTGCTTTGGGGCTCACTTTGAGAAGTGTTAAGTGATTTGACCAGATGAGACTCTGGGCAGCCGTTGAGAGCCCCCCAGCTTTGAAAACCCAGATGTTGATGCTTCCATCTCTGATAACTGTGATTTGGTATTGATATAATGGTTGGACAGTTTGGAAGCCTGTCTATTTGATCTGTCTGTATACTTTGAAGTTTGGGGTGCTGACCTTTTTCCCCTGAACTAGGTAATATATGTTTGTTTGATTAAAGTAAGCTTGTTAACCCATTTTGAGTTGCTTTCCTTTTGAAAAGCAGATCTAAGAACCTGTGTTGGCAGCCACTCTGGGGATGCTGGGGAGCTTGCTGCTACAGTGTGTGTGTGTGTGTGTGTGTGTGTGTGTGTGTGTATTTCTTTCTTTTTCATTCCTTCCTACAACTAGGTGGTGTGTTGGATAGTGTAGGACTTGGAGTCAGAAGACTTTAGTTCAAATCTGATACTTAGTAGCTGTGTGTCTGAGCAAGTGACTTAACCTCTGTTTGCTTCAGTTCCCTCATCTGCAAACTATCTCCCAGAGTTATTATAAGATTAAAATGAGATAATATTTTCAAGCACTTTGTAAGCCTTAAAGCTATATAAATCCTAGTTATTATGATTATTTTACTTCCTTCCATGCACCCATCTAAGAATAGAGTTCAACACCTAGTAATGAACATTTCTCTATTAATGTAGATCAGTCACCAGCTTTGCAACTTTTAGTAATAGAGCATTTTCTGGAATACTGAGATCATGACTTCCCCAGTGACCATATAGCAAGCATGTGTCAGAAGCAGGTCTCAAACCCACATCTTCCTGACTCTGAGGCCAGATCACTATCTACAGTATTCCCTACTGCTTCTCCTTTTATTAGGTAAAAATGTCAACTTGTTTAGAGGCAGCACATTGTAGTAAAAAGTACACAATCTAGTGACATGGGTTCAAGCTTCTGCACTTCAGTTTCCTCAATTGCAATAACAATGCTTGTACTACCTATGCAGCAAAGGAGTGATAAGGGCAATCTTTTACTTAAATGTGTTTTTTCGTAATATAATATAGGTCAGAGATGGATATTTGAAACATTTCCATGACAAGTTACAGACATTTGAAATTTAGTAACTAGGTATGATTACAAATCTGGGTTGCTATTTTCTTCATGTCTTTTTATACTTATGCTTTGTGTTCATGGAAAATTGAGAGATGCATTTTTGAATGTTAGAAATGAAATAAGTATGATGCTTTAAAATAATAATGTAAATGCAAAAAATATGAATCAAAACAATAACACCTGACACAGTAGCTAACAGGGGATTTAAAAAATAAAAAAAGTAAAAAAAAATAAAAATAGATTTTTTTTTTAAAAGCAAATAAACAAAAAGATCTAGCAGTACTGCCCTAAGTAAAAGGTACTACTATAAATTACCTGGGGCTTTAAGCTAAATGCTAATTAAGCAGATGCTCTTATTCACAGTGTCGTGGAAGCAGAAAAGGAAAAATATCATTTTCATGGCAGAAATAAAATTTAGCACATTGCCTCTAGGCTCCCATTGGCTAAAACTTCATAGATCTTATTGGATAGCAAACGTCTTCCTGGTAGACTTTCTAATCCCTGAAGGATATTAGGTCCTGAAGACCACAATGCAAGCTAACAAAGAAGCTTCATTTGATTGGAAATGTTCAGAAATCCCATCCCCCACCAGCAATATATAAGAGATTCTGTTTCCAATTCAACTCGGATCCTAATTTTCAGCACAATTTGTAATTAATAGAAAAAAAAACAAAAAGGAATTTTTTTTAAAATAAAATTATTTTAAAGTATTGACTAGAGCTTTAACTAAAGTGCTTTAATGAAATGCTAAGAAAAAATTAATCAGATAATAAGAATATATAATTCAGAACTTGAATATATAAAAAGATAATGACTGACTCTATAGTTATACTATTCTTATATTACTCTTGAAAATGAATTTATCAACATTAATGATATCTCACTTCTCTGTCAAAGAATTGTTCCATCACTAACCCAACTTAACAGAAAATGGCATCTACAGCTGCTCACACCAGAACTTCCTTTTGATAAAAATGATTCATTAGTTTTCTCATCAAGAAAAGGGCTATTACTATGCTTGAGTCACTAATACTTACTTTATCTCAAAGAAGATTCCCTGATGCTAAGCTATTGTGAGTTACTCTGACTACTCACCTATTCCAAAAGCACTGTCTAGGTAGGAATTAATAAGTCATAATACCTAAAGCTAGAAAGGACTCTTGACTGGTCCAACTCCCTCATTTTATGGATGAAGAAACTATGCTAGAGAAGGAAAAAGTCTTGGCCAAGGTCAAACATATTTCTCATAAGAGATGGAATTAGAAACCCACTTCTCCTTTTTGAAAAGCAAAACCCTATGTGCCAAATATTAGTTTTTTGACATTTCCATTTTTCTAAATCATTTCAAAGATTATCAGTAGTAGCTTACAAGGCAGATCTGTAAGGGATTTTAGTTTCCTGGGAAAGTAGCTTATTCAAGACCCATCAATGTAAATTAATTGAAAGTATCTCAAATTCCTCTTATCATCTCCATACTTATATCATGTTTCAGTTTCTTATTAACATATTTGTCTTATCTTACCCAGACTGAATATCATTCTCCATGTGCAAGAAAATAAAAAGAAGGGGGCAGAGTCAAGATGGTGAAGTAGAAACAGGACTTCTGTGGGGCTCCGGCATCTACCTTCTGGAATTCATGTAAAAGGTGACTCTGAAGAAACTTTGGAGTTACAGAACCCACAAAATGACACAGAGGAGCTAACCTCCCACTGATGACAGCCTGGCAGGCTGGCAGGAAGCAGCCAGCATAGTGCTCTGGGAGCTAACCCCAGCCCTGTGGGAGCCAGAGGTTTTAGCCTCAGGGTGTGCCTGACCAGCAGCTTGCTAGAGGGACTTCAGATCACAAGCAGCTGTAGGAGTTTCTAGAATTATAAACACATAGATGTTAAGGACAAAGTGAGAGTTCAGTGCAGTGTGGACTTTGGGATCCAGTAGTTTGGGACTGTGGTTGGCCTTTGGCCCAGGGAAAAAAGTGGCTGAGGTGCAGCATGGAGCCATAGACACATGGTGACTTCAGCTCCTTGCCTGTAGACTGTAGGGGTACCAAGTGACTAGTCTGAGAGGTAATCACTCCTGTTTAATCTGCTTGTTTCTGGATTGTGGTCTAGGGTGGAAGTCCTGGGGTGTTCGACCAGCTTGCCAAAGTGTGTGGAGGCTTTGGAGAGGGCACCCTACTAATACTTTTGGCAGCTGAGAAAACCCAATGATTGGGACTAAGCTCCTCTGTCTTGTGGCAGAGTCCTACTGTGGCAAAAAGGCCAAAAGTCAAGTAATTAAGTGGCAACAAGAGCAAGTGAGGGAAGCAAAGCAAGCAGAGCAACCCAACTTTACACTCCTATTTTGGGGACAAAAAGGATCAAAGCATGAAATAGGAGGAAGACAGTAAAGTCAGAACTCTTACACCAAAAGCTTCCAAGAAAAATATGAGCTTGTTAAAGGCCATAGAGAACCTTAAAAGGATTTTGAAAACCAAAGAAAAGAAGTGGAGAAAAATTGGGAAGAAAAATGAGAACGATGCAAAAAAAAAATATGAAATGAGAGTCAACAATCTGAGTAAATAAAATAACACCTTAAAAATAGACTAATTAACTCAAATGACAAAAGAGGCTTGAAAAGGCAATGAGGAGAAGTATGCCTTAAAAAGCTGAATTTGCCAGATGGAAAAAGAATCTCAAAAGCTCACTGAAGGGAACCATTCCTTCAGAATTAGATTGGAGCAAATGGAAGCTAGTGTCTTTATGAGAAATCAAGATACTATTAAACAGATTCAAACAAATAAAACAAAACAAAACAGAAGGCAATGTGAAATATGTCATTGGAAAAACAACTGACTTGGAAAATAGATTCAGGAAAGATAATTTAAAAGTTATTGGTCTACCTGAAAGCCATGATCGATAAAAAGCATCTAGAAAAAAAAAAATTTAAAAGCATCTAGAAATCACCCTTCAAGAAATTCTCAAGGAAAGCTGCCCTGATGTTTTAGAACCAGAGGGCAAAATCAAGGTTGAAAGAATCCACCAATCAGCTCCTGAAAAACATCCCCAAAAGAAAACTCCTAGGAATATTATAGCCAGGTTGCAAAATTCCCAGATCAAGGAGAGAATATTACAAGCAGCCAAGAAGAAACAATTTGAATATTGTGGAAACACAATCAGGATAACACAGTATATGGTAGCTTCTACATTGAGGGATCAAAGGGCTTGGAATATGATATTCCAGAGGCTCAAGGAGCTGGGATTAAAACAAGAATCACCAACCCAGCAAAACTGAGTATCATGTTTCAGGGGAAAATATGGTCATTCAGTGGAATAGAGGACTTTCAAGCATTCTTGATGAAAAAACCAGAGTTGAATAGAAAATTTGACATTCAGATATAAGAAGTAAGAGAAGTATGAGAAGGTAAACAGGGAAAAGAAATCATAAGGAACTCATCAAAATTGAACTATTTACATCTCTACCTGGAAAAACAATAATTGTAACTGATGAAACTTTTCTCAGTATGAGAATGGTTGAATGGAATAGAAATGTATGTCTGTGTGTATATATAGGAGGGTATATGGGCATATGAATACATATGTGAATGTGTGTATATATGTGTACAGGTATACATAGATAGAGGGCACAGGACCAACTTAATAGGAGGGATGATACTTAAAAGGTGAAATTAAGAGATGAGAGTAGAGATGGGAAGAGACAGAATGGGGTAAACTATCTCATATAGAAGAGGTAAGGGAAAATGGTTACAATGGAGGGGAAGAATAGGAAGGCAAAAGGAAATGTGTCAACATTATTCTAATTGAATTTGGCTTAGGGAGGGAATGACATACACACTAAATAGGGTATTTCACCCTACAGGAGAGTAGAGGGGGAAGGGGATGAAAGGGAGGATGATGGAAGGGAGGGCACATTGGGGCAAAGTTGGAAACACCCACTTTTGAAAAAGGAAAGGATCAAAGTAGAGAATAGAACAAGTGGTAGGTGGGATAGGAGGGAGCCAAATATAGTCAGTCTTTTACAATATATCCACTATGGAAATATTTTGCATAGCTACACATGTACTGAATTTCTTATCTTCCCAGTAAGGGTGGGTGACAAGGGAGGAAGAGAATGAATCTGGAATTCAGTTTTAAAATCAAATGTTTAACACACATATATATATATATATGTACTATTGTTAATATTATTTTACATGTAACTGGGAAATAAGATATACAGGCACTGGGGCATAGAGATCTACCATGCCCTACTGGAAAGTCAGAGGGGGTATGGGAAAAGAGATGGGAGAGAGCAGATTGGAGGAGGGGATATCCATTGGGATTTCTGTTTTGGTGTGGTGGGTAGGGGAAAAATGGGGAGGCAAATTGTAACTTAAAATCTTGTGGAAATGAATGATGTAAACTAGAAGTTAATAAAGCATTTTATTTAAAAGTTTTGCACGGGGGGCGGAGCCAAGATGGCGGAGTAGAAACAGCTCTTCCAAGCCTCTCTGCCCCCAGATTCCCACAAACTATGTAAAAAAGGACTGTGAACAACTTCTGGAGCCCCAGCACCCACAGAACGACACAGAGAAGCTAACCTCCCGCTGAGGACAGCCCAGCAGCCCTGCACGAAGGACCAGCGCAGCGGTCTGGGAGCCGGCAGCGTGCAGAGCGCAGAGAGCAGGAGCTGAGCCGAGCCGAGCCCAGGTCCCTGTGAGCTGAGGTTTTAGCCCCAGGGCGGCAGGGCCAGCAGCTGGCTGGAGGAACCCCAGAACAACAGGAGCTGTGGCAATTCCAGAATTATCAACATAGACATGCCTAGGACAAAGTAAGAGGTTAGTGTCCTATGGAATTTGGGGCCTGTATTTGGGGAATGCATCAGCTCCCTCCCCTGGGGGCTAGAAGCCGCTGAGGAGACATGCCATCTTGTAGTTTTCAGAGGCAGGTCTGGCTCCCAGCCTACAAATCGTGGGGAGATCCAGCGATCAGTCTTGGGGGGGTAATCGCTCTTGCTTTAACCTCCCTGCATCTCGATTGTGATCTAGGGTGGAAGTTGTGGGTGGGTTTACAGCTTGCCAGAAATGGAAGTTGCCCCCCCACACGTTCGGGACGAAAATTCCTCTAGCTGGCCTTAAAGCCATAGTGTGGCAACAAGCCCAAAAGTCAAGCAATTAAGTGGCAACATGCCAAGGCAAAGGAAACAGAAAAATGCAACCCTACACTCCTATTTTGGGGGCATAGAGCGGGAAAAGGACTGTGAGGTCAGAAGTCCTGCTCCAAAAGCCCCAGGGGAAAACATGAACGGGTTGCAGGCCATAGAGGACCTTAAGAAGGACTTTAAACATCAAATAAGAGAAGTGGAGGAAAAATTAGAAAGAGAAATGAGAAGGATGCAGGAAAAGTATGAAATGAGGGTCAACAGCCTGACTGAGGAAAACAACACCTTAAAAAATAGACTAACTCAAATGGCAAAGGAGGCCCAAAAGGGCAATGAGGAGAAGAATGACTTAAAAAGTCGAATTTGCCAGATGGAAAAAGAATCTCAAAAGTTCACTGAGGAGATTCATTCCTTCAGAGTTAGACTGGAGCAAATGGAAGCTAGTGACTTTATGAGAAATCAAGATGCTGTTAAGCAGATCCAAACAAATGAAAGATTAGAAGGCAATGTGAAATATCTCATGGGAAAAACCACTGACCTGGAAAATAGATCCAGGAGAGACAATTTAAAAATTATTGGACTACCTGAAAGCCATGATCAAAGAAAGAACCTAGAAATCACCCTTCAAGAAATTCTCAAGGAAAACTGCCCTGATGTTTTAGATCCAGAGGGCAAAATAGAGGTTGAAAGAATCCACCGATCACCTCCTGAAAAAGATCCCAAAAAGAAAACTCCCAGGAATATTATAGCCAGGTTCCAGAATCCCCAGATCAAGGAGAAAATACTCCAAGCAGCCAGGAAGAAACAATTTCAATGTTGTGGAAACACAATCAGAATAGCCCAGGACCTGGCGGCTTCTACACTGAGGGATCTAAGGGCATGGAATATGATATTCCAGAGGGCAAAAGAACTGGGAATGAACCCAATGGTCACCTACCCAGCAAAACTGAGTATTTTGTTTCAGGGGAAAATATGGTCATTCAGTGGAATAGAGGACTTTCAAGCATTCTTGAGGAAAAAACCAGAATTGAATAGAAAATTTGACATCCAGACACAAGAAGGAAGAGATGCCTGAGAAGGTAATCAGGGAAAAGAAATCAAAAGGAACTTATCAAAGTTGAACTATTTACATTCCTGTATGGAAAAGCAATAACTGTGACTTATGATATCTTTCTCACTATGAAAATAATGGAAGAAGGGTATGTGGTCATATGAATACATATGTGAATGTGTGTGTATATGGTTACAGTTATATGGATAGAGGGCATAGGTTGAATTTGTTGGGAAGGGAGAATACTCAAGGGATGAAATTATGAGGTGAGAGAGGAAAGTGGCAAGAGGAGATGGGGAGAGACAGGGTAGGGTAAACTATCCCATGTAGAAGAAGCAAAGGGAAGTGGTTGCAAAGGAGGGGGAGAATAAGGAAGGCTAAAAAGACAAAACCACATTCCCATTGAATTTGGTTCAGGGAGAAAATGACATACATACTAAATGGGATATCTCAACCTGCAGCAGGATAGGGGGAAGGGTGATGAGAGGAGGGATGATGGATGGGAGGGCATCCTTGGGGGGAGGGGAGGTTGGAAGTACTCACTATAGAAGAGGGACAGGATTATGTAGGGAATGGACCAGGTGGGGGGTGGGATGAGTGGACAGGATTATGTAGGGAATGGACCAGGTGGGGGGTGGGATGAGTGGGAGGGAATTATAAGCAGCCTTGTACAATATATCTACTGTGATAATGTTTTGCATAGCTAGACATGTACAACATATACTGAATTACTTACCTCCCAAGAAGGAATGGGTGACAAGGGAGGAAGGAAATGGATCTGAAATTCGAGGTCGTAACATTAAATGTTTCAAATATATATAAATACTATTATTAATACTCTTTTGCTTGTAATAGGGAGATAAGATGTGCAGGCATTGGGACACAAAGATTCACCTTCCTTTAATGGAAAAATCGATGGGGGTATGGGAGAAGGTATGGGAGAGAGCAGATTGGAGGAACCGATATCTTGTGGGACTACTATTCTGGGAGGTTGGGTAGGGGAACAATGGGGGGAAAATGAGTGTAACTCAAAATCTGGCGGAAATGAATGATGTAAAACAGAAGTTAATAAAGCATTTGTTTAAAAAAAATAAAATAAAAAATGTGTGATCTAAAAAAAAAGTTTTGCACAAACAAAACCAATAAAAAAGAAAATGCAAAGTAAATAGCTGTTGGATATTCATCCCTTTTTTATCATCATTGCGATAAATTAGGTTTGTAGCGCCACACATAGTGTGCACAGGCAGTGCTCTGGTCTCTTCTTTGACTTAGGTCTTACACCTGGCGTTGCTTTACAAAAAAGTCATTGTTCTACTTAGCATTCGTAGCCAGCCTAAGCTTCTTCAGAAATACTTCTAATTGCAATTTGCAAGATACTTCCATCACAATACTGTTTCTTTTTTCCATTAATAAACATCCACATAATTTTCACCCTTCTCGTCTTCTGTTCATTGGTTTCCAAAGAGTTATAAATCTATCTCTAATTATGTGAATATGTATGCATATATGCAAATATAATCAATATAAAGTTTTTTTAATATTAAACATGTATCTGTGGATACATAGATAAATAGATAGATGTAACATATCATGGTATTCCACCACCCCTTTTATCTTCTCTGTATCTTTTAAACAATGTATCCTATTGCCATATTGTAATCTTGAATCATACCCAGTGACTATTAGGTCAAGTTTACCTCTATATGTTACAGTATATAGTTTTACTTTCCTGTTTGTTATGTCAGTCTTAGAGCATTTGTTCACTTTCTGCAACTTTTTCTAAAGTACTTTGGAATCTCTCTTGCCTCCTTCGCTACCTATATTGCATTAAACATCTGCATATCTATTATATTCACACAGTATCCATGAATCTGAGACAATGAATGTCCCATTTCATGGGTATCATCTCCTGTCAGACATTCTTTCTGTGTCATACCTGCCAATATTTGTGATATTGGGCATAGTATTTGCATGTGGACAATTTTCTTCTTTCCATATCATTTTCACTCTCTTCATTATCTCTTCAGGTTTCCAGACAAATACAGTTTTCACCATCTTCATTTCAATGTCCCTCTACCCCTGGCCAAGAGCTCTTCACACTTGCTTCTAAAACTTTGGTAAATAAATCTCATTATCTAATAAACCTGAATAGTGAACACAATGGTGATGATGATGCCATCCCATCCTGAATTATAGAAGTATTATTTCTTGATTGCAGGAGACTCTAAGAAACGTAGTTCTGACTACAAGCACAGTTAATTCCAATGGTGATTAATAGAAAGGCCCTATTTTATCCCATATTGGTGGGGCCCCATCTAGAGACTTAGGTCAAATTCTACACACAGTGGAAAAGGTTCATTTTAGAAATTAAGGAATAGCTAGATGAGTGCACTGGAAGGCAAGAGGTAGAAAATTATGCCATGTGAGGAACAATTATGGGAACAGAGGGTAATCTCCCTCGAGGAGAGAAGGATTTGTTTACTGTCTTAGATATTCGAAGAGTGTATTATGTATTTATGCATATATGTAAAAGGAAGGATTCTGGGCATTTCAAGAATGCCTGAATAGATCAAATAAATAAATGTTAAGGAAGTAGGTTTTTATTTGCAGCTTCAGAGAAAGCTATTACATATGTAGAAGAGTAGCATCATGTAGTGAAAGGAACATTGGATTTAAGTCATTCAAATTCTACCTCTGACATTTACTACTTGTAGGATTTTGGGCAAATCACTTAACTGCCCTGGACCTCAATGTCCCCATCTGTAAAATAAAGATATTGGTCCAAATGCTCTCTGAAGTTGCTTTAAGCTCTAAGTCTATGCCCTAGTGAGCTTAGGTCCAAAAGGAACATGAGCTGTCTTGCAAAGTCATGGTCTTTATGTCTCTGTAAATGTTCAAAGCAAAGGCCAATCCTGTCTGCCAGGCAACTTGGTGGTAGAGTAGGTGCCAGGCTGGACCTGGAGTTGAGAAGAACTGAATATGATTCCTGTCTCAGACACAAGCTATGTAATCCGAGGCAACATTTACTCTCTCACCCTCAGTTTCCTCACCTATAATATAGAAATAATAAGACCTGCTTTATAGCATTGTTGTGAGAATAAAATGAGATAATACATACAGTGCTTCACACATCTTAGAGTACCTTATAAATGCTAGTTATCATTGTTGTTGCTGCTGCTGTTTGGTAGAAGGACAAATGCTCTTTATGTCTAAGATTAAATGAACATTGGATTTAGGTCTAGAGCTGAAATTGATCTTAGGGCTTGTCTAGTTTAACATCTTCATGTTTCACATGAGGAAGCCAAGGTCTACAAAGGCAAAATAACTTGTCAGAGGTGAATAAATAGCAGCAACATTGTCCGTTCATCATCTTCATTCATATTTACTTTCACTATGTTTTCCTACATTTTGCTTGTAACCTCCCTGAGGGTCCAATGGAGACAGAGTGGTAGAGAGACAAAGAGAAAAACACAATAACAGGAAGAGAGACAGACAGAGACAGAGAGACTTTTATTCAAATGTCAAAGACAATAATTGTCAGCTTTTCTGAAGTTGGCATATCCTCTGATTTTGATCTCCTTTCTCAGGTGGTTACATCATTTATAGATGAGGGATATGATACATGCACAGACTACCTCACAGTGCTTGTGCAAGAAAAGCATGTTGTAAACTTTAAAGTGACAAATAAGTTAGTAATACCATTAATAGTCTGGAGTAGGGATTGGAGAAGATTGATTTTATGATACTCCCTTCCTAAGTAGTAAAATATACTGCTTGCATTATTTTTTAATTAGAGTGATTTCAAAAGAAATTTGATACCTTTGGGTGAGATTTTATAATACCCCTTGAGATGATTAAAGGCAATTGGGGTTATAGAAAAATCAGGCACATGAGAAGTCATTATTCTGCCATGTGCAAGATATTGCTCTACATATATTTATTCATTTCTACACATATTTATTAACAAAATTTTCCAATTTGATTCCCAGATCTAATTTTGCCCACAAAGAACCATTACGGTATATAAAAAGCAGATGAACAGCTAAATAAATAGATGAACAAATAAGTGAATGAACAAATCAATAAATAGAAAATTCAATAAATCAATCTTAGATATATATGAAAATCCTGTCAACAAAATTGGGCCAGTGGTTAAGTAATGAAAGTCACTAGGGTTGGATATTTAGCACCTGAAAATGAAGCCTTAATAATTTCTGCTTATTAGTGTTGTTTTTTTTTTTATCTTTTTTCTCAGAAAGCTTATGTAGCCAAGGAAGAAGAAATGCAAATGAAACTTAGAACAGTAAAAGTTTCCTATGTACATAATATAATACCTGTTGTATGAATTATTCAAAACACATACATAACCTCCGATTAATCTATTCTGTACTCTTTGGGGGGGAAGTAGAGAAGAAGTAATGGAGGGAAGGAGATACTACCTGCTTTCTGAATGGAATCTGCATCTACTACACAAAGTGAAAGGGAGAGAAAGTTGGTACTTACATTGAGTTGATAATTCATCTAGGCTGATTATTTTCTGATTAAAATTAGTAAATATTCTAAGAAATCTTTTACTGAGATCCATATTTCTAGATTGTTATAGTTTTCTTTGATTTTTTGACAGATAGTAACATCATGTAAGTGTTAGATATTGGTGTTTTGATGGGACAAAACTTCTCTGGGAACTTTGCCTGAAGTATTAAGTATGGATCAAAGTACTTCACAACTTACCATAAAAACTCTCTGAGCTTAAATCTTTGGCTTCCCTCTCTTTCCTTTACTTTGTATTTCAATACAAACACACCTCCTCAGCCCTGACCATCATTCATTCCCAGAAAGCTACTACTTCTACTTTTTACATATTTGTTTTTGGGGGGATTTTTTTTGTGTTTGGGTCTCAAAATTCTTAAAGAAATTTTAATATATAAATGAGACAAAAATACCTAATCTCTTTTCCCTACTGCCCTAAGAAAACCATTCAAGTAGTTCAAGAGTTTAGATTGCTAAATGTGAAAGATTATTCAAGTTGCCAAGGAGGGCACAGACCCACAATTTTAAGATTAAAAGCAAATTTTCACATGTGGAATAGATTCTGCCAAAGTGAGCATAAGAGGAAGGCTAGAAGCAATTATTTAGCCAATTCAACCAAATAAAAAGCTTAAGCCATAAATATCTCACTGATTGAAAGTGTTTTTTTTTCTGGTATTTTATACAAAATATTTCAATTTTATATTACCTGGTTAGATATATAGGTTTATGTTGTTGTTGTTGTTGTTGTTATTTTCCCTAAAAAAAGCAAAACGAGGGGTGGCTAGGTAGTTCAGTGAATAGAGTGCTGGCCATGGAGTCAGGAGGACCTAAGTTCTAATTTGACCTCAGACACTTGATCACACTTACTAGCACTGTGACCTTGGGCAAGTCACTTAATCCCTGATTGCCCTGTCTTGCCCCTAAAAAAAAAGCAGAAATAAACAAACACATACACACAAATAAACAAACAAAACTAATTAGATTCTCTCTTTGTCTGCCTGTCTCTCAGCTTTGTTTTCAAATCAAAAAACATATAGGGGAAGAACAACTAACTGCTATCCAGAAAATCAAGGTTGTAGTTCAAGCCTTACTAAGACATGCAAACTTTTATGAACTTAACTTCTCTAAACCCCAGTTTCCTTATTTGTAAAGTGTTGTGAAAGCAT
The DNA here is from genome assembly GCA_011680675.1 of Gymnobelideus leadbeateri. NCBI lineage: Eukaryota > Metazoa > Chordata > Mammalia > Diprotodontia > Petauridae > Gymnobelideus > Gymnobelideus leadbeateri. Next base: position 51,817 of record WOXC01009602.1, read on the forward strand.
CTTCCCTACATTCCTGGCATAGGTATTGTGAGAACTGACAGATACAGTATATTTGAAACCATTTTCAAAACTGTCAAGAACCAGAAAATGTATATTATCTTTGTTAGACTTGAAACAATTTAATTTGTTATTTCTTATGTATATGCTATGTTTACCTATATTTTCTAGGATATTACATATATATGTATTTACATATACACATTATTTATATACATATATACACTATATACATATATTACATATATGCATAACTTTAGAGAAGTTAAATTTATATATAAATTGCATATATATCATATCTATTAATTGCACTTATATGTATATGTTTTTTAACTTTTTTTCAATTAATTTGTTTATTTTTAGTTTACAGGATTCAATTCCATAGTTCCTTGAGTTTCAAATTTCCCTCCCCTCCTTCCCCCCATCCCTCATGACGGCATATAGTCCAGTATAGGATCTGCAAACACTTTCACATTAGACATTAGTCAGGTTACAAATGCCGATTTTACTAGATGGAATGAAAAATGGTAAAGAGGAAATAAAACCAAATGATGAAAAGAAAAAGATCAAATAGTTTGCTTCCATCAGGATTCAAACTCTGTTCTTTCTAGTTCTTTCTCTGGATGTATGCATCTCTCTCCATCGTGAGTCTTTTGGGATTGACTTATATCCTGCATTGCTGAGAAGAGTCCAGTCTGTCATAGCTGGTCATCACACATATGTTGTGTCTGTGATTGTATATAAATTTCTCCTGGTTCTACTCTTCTCACTCAGCATCAGTTTGTATAAGCCTCTCCAGGTAAATATGAAGACTGTCTGCACCTTGTTTCTTATAGCACAATAGTATTCCATTACATGCATATACCACAACTTGTTTAGCCATTCACCAATTGATGGGCACCCCTTTAATTTCCAATTCTTTGCAACCATGAAAAGAGCTGCTATAAATATTTTTGTACATATGGGTCCTCCTCCCACTTCTCTGATCTCTTTGGGATATAACCCTAGAAGTGGTATGGCTGGGTCAAAGGGTATGAAATTCTTTATAGCCTTTTGCGCATAATTCCAGATTGCTCTCCAGAATTGTTGGATAAGTTCACAAATCCACAGGCAATGCATTAGTGTTCCAATTTGCCCACATCCTCTCCAGCATTTGTCATTTTCTTGTTTTGTCATCTTAGCCAATCTGTATATGTTTCTTTTTAAACATTGCTACAAGGTGGAGTGGCTTTCATTTTAGAAATTAAAAATATTTTCTCAGGCTTCTAAGTGGGACAATAGATAGAGCACCAGATGTAGAATCAGGGAGACCTTAATTCAAGTTCTATTTCATATATGTACTTACTAGCTATGTAACATGGGAAAATCACACAAATTATCTCAACCTCAGTTTCCTCATCTACCTCACAGGATTTATAGGAGGACCAAATGGGATAATATGTGTGAACCTTATATCTCCAATCTGAGAAGTTGTTTTCTTTTTCTGCTTCCCAAGAGGTGGTGAGGAGATGGTAGTGCTCTTTTCCTTCATGTTGATTGGCAGCTCTCATTTGGCACAGAGACAGTAAAAGCAAGGAACAATATATCTATCAAAGTGTTACTGATCCTGAAGATCTGTGAAGCAGACTGCAAACAGTACACAGGAACACTTCCAAAACAGTTTCAGTATATTTAATTTGTTTAATTCCCCATGACTGGTATCCATGAGAGCTGATGAGAGAAGAAACACAATACAATATTGTTCAAAACTTGATTATTGATTCACATGTTCAGCAAGGCTTATCTTAAGACACAAATATTTTCAAAAGACTTGGGATTCATAGCAAAGAGCATAGTCTCAGGATCCCGGTAGAGACAGGAGAAAACAGAAATAGATAGTTGGCCAGTGCTTGCCTCAGGCATAATTTCCCTGTCATTGGGCTACAAGTATCTCATTGCTTATAGAACAAGATGAGTATACCCAGTGGCCAGCCCCATCAAAGAATTGCCTACTGCTGCCATGATGATCTAGCATCTCTCTGGTCTTGACCCTCATTGTAGCACCTCTTTATTGTATCTCTTTATTTTCTGTTGCTCTTCCTCTCTCATTCCCACACCAGACCAGAAGGGTAGGAAGGAAGGCAAGACATCTATACAAACATGTTATATACTAAAATGAATTTTAGTCCAAAGATTATTAAAATCACATGGAAATAATATTCCATAGTAAATTAAATAATGAAAGTATTCATGAATTTTTTTTCTTTTTTCCCCCCTGGCTTTAGTTTATATATGGATTCAGTCTGAATCAGTGATTACAATAGCAAACTGTGTTCCTAGAGAAGAACTGTTTTTCCCAAGACAGTCTGTCAACCTCATAACCATAGTGTTTCCCAGAACACTGAGAAGTTAAGTAACTTGACTAGGATCACACAGTCAGCATTTTCAGAGGCAGAACTTGAACTTAATTCTTTCTAGTGAACCTCCACCTCTTAATTTATACAAATGTCCCAAAAGTCTTAGTACAGATTTAAATATTATTAGTTTAAAACCGTACAGTGTTGAGACACTCCATATAGAGAAGTGATTTCAGCGTTAAAAACCATTTTGTATATAATACAACAACTTTGTTTCTGTGTAGATAGTCAAGTTTCATACTAAAAGACTGATATACTTAAAATTACTATATAGCTTGTTTTAATCTTACACAACAATGTTTTAGCTGCTAATGGTTTTCAGAAAGCTTTTCTACTAGGCAATTTTCTTCTTTCTTTAGTCCTAAGAAAGAAAGAAGTGTTATATTTAAAATCTGAATTACGCTATTCAGTTGCTCTTGAATTACTAGATTTAAATGCACATGTACACATGTACACATGTATGAATGCATGAGTGTATATGAAGTTATTTGCAAATGTGCCCATTTCCAGACCATTGAAGGATGAGAGAAGGCATGCATGGTAAAAAAAAATGCAGTTGTCTTGAATTGACACTGTGAAGGCATGATTAATTATTGGGCAGAGGAAAGTAACCTTGATTGTTTTAGGAAATTGTGAGATTCTTTCAATGACCCCCTGTTTTTTTTTTCCCTGAAACAAAGGTAACATCAACATTCTGTTGTTGATCCATGGAATACCACAGTCTCCAAGGAATTTAATTTGAGGATCACTAAATGGAGAAGGTCATGAGATAGTTGATTATGTTGCAACATATTAGAAGCAAGAAATTAAAGAGACAGCAAAAGGCAAAGGATATCATCAGGAAAATATAGGACTAGAAAAGAAGATGGAGAAAATAAGGACTGATTGATCTGATAGCCTGAATATCCCATTGGTTTCAACAAAATGTAAATATATCTCCAAATAATTGACTTAATCCCATCATACATATATGAGATGTTATGAATGTCACATATTAGGTGGGTAAACACGTATGTTTTACACCATTCACCCCTGAATACTCATCTTAAAAAGACCAATGTAGAGACACGGGCCTATTGAAGTGACTTCATTTTGTTTTTAGTTAGGCATTAATATTATTTAAAAACAATTGAGTATTCAGAAGTTCAAACTTAATATGGCTAGAACTAAGGAAAATATATACAAATACATACATACATACATGCATACACACATACATACATGCATACAAATGTTGTTTAAAGGAGGAATTTGCACCTTTTATCAAAATTGTTTATGTGTAGGAAGAATTGAAAAGTTTGGGTGTTGACAATAACTTTAGCTATCTGAAATTATCTCTTTTGTTAGATTAATATTTTTTAAACAAATGCTTTATTAACTTCTGTTTTTTTTTAAATTAAACAAATGCTTTATTAACTTCTGGTTTACATCATTCATTTCCACCAGATTGTGAGTTACATTTTTCCCCCATTTTTTCCCTACCCACCACCCCAGAAGAGCTGTCCCACTAGATATCCCCTCATCCAATCTGCTCTCTCCCATATCTTCTCCCATACCCCCTTCAACTTTGCCATTAGGGCAAGATGAATCTCTGAGCCCCACTGCCTGGACATCTTATGAAACATTTAATTTTAAAACTTCGATTTTCAGATCCATTCCCTTTCTCCCTTGTCGCCCACACCCTCTGAGAAGATAAGCAATTCAGTTTGTGATGTACATGTATATCTATGCAAAACATTACCATAGTAGATATATTGTAAAAGACTGCTTATATTTCCCTCACACCTGTCTCACCTCCCACCTGGTCCATTCCCTACTTTAATCCTGTCCCTCTTTGATAGTGGGTACTTCTAACCTCCCCTCTCTGCAGAATGCCCTCCCTTCCATCATACCCCCTTAATTCCCCCTTTCCCCTACTCAGGAGAGTGAGTGAGGGTAAGATATTCCATTTAGTATGTACGTGATTCTCTTCTTGAGCCAACTTCAATGAGAATATGCTTTTGCATTTTTGCCTTCCTGTTCTTCCCCTCCCCTGCAACTACTTCCCCTTGCCTCTTCTACATGAGATAGCTTGCCCTAACCTGTCTCTTTCCATCTGCTCTTGCCACTTTCCTCTTTCACCTCTTGACTTCACCCCTTAAGAATCATCCCTTCCTTGGGGCGGCTAGGTGGCGCAGCGAATAGAGAGCCAGCCCTGGAGCCAGAAGGACCCGAGCCTGGATCCGGCCCCAGACACCCAACACACAAACAAAAACCCAGCCACGTGAACCTGGGCAAGTCATCCAACCCCGATTGCCCTCCAAAAACAGTATAATAATCATCCCTTCCCTTCAAATTCAACCTGTGCCCTCTATCCATGTATACCTGTGAACATATGCCATGTACCCTTCTTCAATTATTTTCATAATGAGAAAGGTTTCATCAAACACAGTTATTGTTTTTCCATGTAGGACTGTAAATAGTCCAACTTTGATAAGTTCCTTTTGATTTCTTTTCCTTGATTACCTTCTCAAGCATCTCTTGCTTCTTGTGTCTGAATGTTAAATTTTCTATTCAACTCTGGTTTTTTCATCAAGAATGCTTGAAAGTCCTCTATTCCACTGAATGACCATATTTTCCCCTGAAACAAAATACTCAGTTTTGCTGGGCAGGTGACCCTTGGCTTCAATCCCAGCTCTTTTGCCCTCTGGAATATCATATTCCATGCCCTTCAATCCCTCAGTGTAGAAGCTGCCAGGTCCTGGGCTATTCTGATTGTGTTTCCACAACATCGAAATTGTTTCTTCCTGGCTGCTTGTAGTATTTTCTCCTTGATCTGGGGATTCTGGAACCTGGCTATAATATTCCTGGGAGTTTTCTTTTTGGGATCTTTTTCAGGAGGTGATCTGTGGATTCTTTCAACCTCTATTTTGCCCTCTGGGTCTAAAACATCAGGGCAATTTTCCTTGAGAATTTCTTGAAGGGTGATTTCTAGGTTCTTTATTTGATCATGGCTTTCAGGTAGTCCAATAATTTTTAAATTATCTCTCCTGGATCTATTTTCCAGGTCAGTGGTTTTTCCCATGAGATATTTCACATTGCCTTCTAATCTTTCATTTGTTTGGATCTGCTTCACAGCATCTTGATTTCTCATAAAGTCACTAGCTTCCATTTGCTGCAGTCTAACTCTGAAGGAATGAATCTCCTCAGTGAACTTTTGAGATTCTTTTTCCATCTGGCAAATTCGACTTTTTAAGGCATTCTTCTCCTCATTGCCTTTCTGAGCCTCTTTTGCCATTTGAGTTAGTCTATTTTTTAAGGTGTTATTTTCCTCAGTCAGGCTGTTGACTGTCATTTCCTACTTTTCTTGCATCTTTTTCATTTCTCTTCCCAAATATTCCCCCACTTCTCTTATCTGCTTCTTAAGGTCCTCTATGGCCCGTAGCCAGCTTGTATTTTCATTTGGGGCTTTTGGTGCAGGAGTTCTGACCTCACAGTCCTCCTCCATGCTTTGAGCCTCTTTGCCCCTAAAATAGGAGTCCAATGTTGAACTTTTCTGTTTATTTTGTTTCATTTGCCTAGGCATGTTGCCACTTAATTACCTGATTTTGGGGCTTGTTGCCACAGTAGGACTCTGCCACCAGTCAGGGGAGCTTCTGCCCAAACGTGGGGTCTTCACAACTTCCGCCAGTTGGGTGGCCTCTGTAAAGCCTCCACCCACTCTGGCAAGTTGCATACCCACCCCAAACTTCCCCCCCAGACCACAATCCAGATCCAGGCAGTTTAAAGCAAAATCAATTAACCCCCAGACTGATTGCTGGATCTTCCTACAGTTCGCAGACCAGGAGCTAGAGCCTCTACTGACACTGCAAAATGGCTTCTGTGCAGCTGTTTCTTCAGCAGCTTTTTGCCCCCAGGGGAGGAAGCCAAGAGTTCCCCAAATACCGGTACCAAAGTCCATAGGGCACTAACCTCTCACTTTGTCCTAGGCATATCTGTGCTGAAAATTCTGGAAACATCACAATTGGTGGTGTTCTGAGGTTCCACCAGCAGGCTGAAGGCCCGGCCGCCCTGGGGCTAAAACCGCGGACCTGGGCTCGGCTCTGCGGGCTGCGCTGTGGGTTCCCAGCACGCTGTGCTGAAGGTTCCCAGCGAGCTGTGCTGGCCGCTCCCTGCAGGGCTGCTGGGCTGTCCTCAGCAGGAGGTTAGCTTCTCTGTGCTGTTCTGTGGGTGCTGTGGCTCCAGAAGTTGTTCGGAGCTCCCTTTCACATTTTTTGAAATTTGTGTGGGGCAGAGCACATTGGAAATGCTGTTTCTACTCTGCCATCTTGGCTCCGCCCCACACAACACTTCTCAAAGTGAGCCTCCTATTAACTTCTGTTTTACATCATTCATTTCCGCCAGATTTTGAGTTACAATTATCCCCCCCCCCGTTTTTCCCCTACCCTCCCTCCCAGAATTGCAGTCCCACAAGATATCGCTTCCTCCAATCTGCTCTCTCCCATATCTTCTCCCATATCCCCTTCGACTTTTCCATTAGAGGAAAGTGAAACTCTGGGTCCCAATGCCTGTACATCTTATCTCCCAATTACAAGCAAAATAGTATAAATAATAGTATTTATATATATTTGAAACATTTAATTTTAAGACCTCGAATTTCAGATCCATTCCCTTCCTCCTTTGTCTATTTTTTTATTATATACTTTTTTATTTTTTTATTTTATTTTATTTTATTTTATTTATATTTGAAACATTTAATTTTAAGACCTCGAATTTCAGATCCATTCCCTTCCTCCCTTGTCACCCATTCCCTCTGGGAAGGTAAGTAATTCAGTATATGTTGTACATGTCTAGCTATGCAAAACATTACCATAGTAGATGTATTGTACAAGGCTGCTTATAATTCCCTCCCACCCATCCCACCCCCCACCTGGTCCATTCCCTACTTGATCCTGTCCCTCTTCTATAGTGAGTACTTCCAACCTCCCCTCCCCCCAAGGATGCCCTCCCATCCATCATCCCTCCTCTCATCCCCCTTCCCCCTATTCTGCTGCAGGTTGAGATATCCCATTTAGTATGTATGTCATTCTCTCCCTGAACCAAATTCAATGAGAATGTGGTTTTGCCTTTTTGCCTTCCTATTCTTCCCCTCCCTTGCAGCCACTTCCCCTTGCTTCTTCTACATGAGATAGTTTACCCTACCCTGTCTCTCCCCATCTCCTCTTGCCACTTTCCTCTCTCTCCTCATAATTTCATCCCTTGAGTATTCTCCCTTCCCAACAAATTCAACCTATGCCCTCTATCCATATATAACTGTAAATATACATACACACATTCACACATGTATTCATATGACCATACACCCTTCTTCCATTATTTTCATACTGAGAAAAGTTTTCCATATAGGAATGTAAATAGTTCTACTTTGATAAGTTCCTTTTGATTTCTTTTCCCTGATTACCTAATTTTCCAGGCTGTCCCTTACATCCTCTGTAGAATTCCTCCTCTGTGTGCTAGAAGCATACATTCTTTTATTTTCTCATTCACTTCAACATAGCACTTTTGCTATATTGAATATTCCTAAAGTCTTAGAGCAGTTTATGCAAAGAATCCAAGAGTTCAATGTAGTGTTTGCTTATTGAGAACAACAACAACAAAAAAAAAAACACTTGATTCAATAGACTAGATTCTAGATAATTAGCAAAATGGATTCAATAGAAGTCAGTGTAGTTTTAAGCTTAAAATGTAGACACTACATGATTCCAACATACTATTTGATTTTTGTATTTAAAAATAAGAGCTTATTTTTAGCTTAAAACTCCACTCAGACTTTTGGGACACTGTATATAATCAAGTTTCTTTCATTCCTGTTACATAACTGACCCACTTTCTTTTCTTTTATTCGTCTTTGTGCCCAAGTTTTTTGTTACTTGTGATGTCAATAATTTTTCTTATGTCAATCATTTGTCTTTCCTTGTCTTTTATATTGTTGTAATTTTAATTCTTTTGAAATAATGTTCGGTGATTTGTAACCACATAACATTACTGGAAAGAAAATAAAGGTAAAGATTTTGCTTTCTGTGACAGTGAACAATTTGGAATCATGGAAAGCACTCATTTTTCAAACATGATTCTACTTAACGTTCTCTGATTCTATTCTGGGCTCACCTCATTATCCCACTAGTTTAGCCCCTATTTGATGTGGACATATTTCTGGACTAAGTCGGTGAGCTGCCCATCCGTCTACACACCATAATTTTGGCATAGTGCATTTTTTATACCTTTATTATTTTTTTTTGCATTACTGTGGATTTCCTTGAGGAGGCTTTGTAGTGTTAAAAGACTTAATGTAATTACTACAACGTCATCTGTAAATGAAAGAAATTAGTGAACTTTGGCATCATTAAAGTATTTTTTCATTTTGGTTTCATAAAGATCAGCTTCCATGATGTTATCACATATCTTAGGCAAACATACACCTATATTATGATTATTACTCATGGAAGATATTGCCTTCTTAGTCAGTCTTGATGACCTCTTATTGAGTATGGTATGGAGGGGATTTTTTTTTAATGTAATGGGGAGAACAGAAAGGGTATTGAGACTACTTCCAACTCTAAATCCTGATTCTGAGATTCTGGGATTTTTTATGATTGGAAAATAGAGCTTTCTGGTAGACTCAATCACACTCAACAAAATAGGCATGAATTTCAAACAGAGACAAGCCAAAGTTTTTAATAAAGGGTGGCAACCACATATGCAACATCTTACCTCAAATATGGACAGTAATCCATATGGTAGGAGTGATGCTCAAGGAAGGTATGCCTAGCTCACAAGAGCTAATATAAGTTGAATGAAGCCAGATTGGTTTAGTGCCAGCATTTTTGCAGAGCACAGAGAATTCAGGGATTTGAGACCAGTCAGAAAACTAATTTGATGTTGGTACAATGATTCCTGCCTGGAAAATTTGTATGAGATTCCATTGTAAAAATTCAAGGATTTCAGAAAATGATAGCTCATCTGACTCAAACTTATTCCCCAAAACATATCTTTTTATTACAGCTTCATGTGTTCCTTTCTCTTTTCAGTCCCATGTTTCATCATGGTCATGGAAATAGCCCATTAAATCTGCTTCTAACTTAAAACATGAAAGTTCTAGCTTGTAAATATAAAACAAACCAGGTAAATTAATTTTTAAAATGACATATAAATTAAGAATGTAAATATCAATTATCTTAGGATGGCTAAGGTAGCACTGTGGATAGAGAAGTAGAGTCAGGAAGACCTAAGTTCATATTCAACCTTAGCCATTTACTGACAATATGACCTTTGGCAAATCACTTAACCTTTATGTACCCCAACTTCCTTATCTGTAAGATGGGGATAAAATAAAATCTAGCATACAGGATTGTTCTGACGAGCAAATGAGGCTATATTTGGAAAGCATTTTGCAAACATTAAAGTGCTATGAATGCTAATAAACAAGATAAAGAAACATTCCTGTTAAGAGAATGGAATTAGTTTTCCAAATTAATACCTCCCTTTGGGCCTTGTGGGATTTATCTGACCTGAAAAAACATGGCCTAGTAGCTCCAACCCTCAAGATACAAACATACTTTTTGGACATGCCAATGTAAAAGTTTATTTTGTTTGATTATATATACTGTTTCTGGGGCCTTACGAGGTTAAAATGTGAGCTTAGGTCAATGAAGAGAAAATAAATGCTTACTAATTGAAAATCTTTTTTTTTTAAGATTAGGGCTCTATTTGGGTCAGGCCGGAAATTTAGTGGCTATTCAAAAGCCAAATTCTATGATTGGCTCATGGGCTTTGATATGTTGGTTTTCCATCCTGAATTGATTTTCCCTTCTTAGGCAGTCTGGTGCTCCCCTTTCTACCAGAAGCTAATTATGTTGATGTCACCCTTGGTGCAATCACCCAATGATTTCAGTCTTTTGTAGTTCAGAATTATTGAGTTCAAGAGAACCACCAGCCTCAGGCTCTGCAGGAATTGGAATTATAGGCATGGGCCACTATTCTCGGTGGAAAAAAGTACACACACAAACACATGTATGTATGTATGTATGTGTATTTTTGCATGTATGTATGTATTTGTAAAGTCAGAAAAATAAAGAGAAAGTGGTGTCTCATATATTGGATGAGAAAGAGAAAACAAAATAGCAACATGTTTAGAAGCCCGACAGACAGCCAGACCTAGAAAGAAAGAAGAAAGGAAAAACAGTAAGGGACTCTGTCTTATGTGCATCTCCCACCTCTATTTCCCCTAATGCCAATCAAGTCAAATCAAATGAAAGAGAGCTTAGCAAAAATGATAATCCATCTTTCTAGCATCTCCTGCTTACTCAGCAATCTAAAAAGGTAGGAGCAAAATATTTCACTTTCTGCATTGCAAATACCATATAAGTTAAGAAGGTCATTTTGAGGTTGTATCCTCTTCTTAAAGAGTTAGGAGAAGATCCTATGGTGATCGGCAGGAGTCACATAGAACTTTGTTACCTCATTTTCCAAGACTTTCTGTTTAGGGTGGGTGACTAAGTCCACTTTCAAATACCCAGAAGATAATTAGGATTCAACAGTTAATTACGTTCAATTTAATACAATTCAAACATTTATTAAGTATTGACTAGGTGGGAGAAACTGTGCTATACCCTGAGGACACAAAGACAGGAGCTTACATTTTACTACAGAATAAAACCAGGAAAACAAGTACATAAATTCAAATAAATATAAGGCAAAAACCAAAGAACATAATAGGACTTTTTTTTGGAGGGGGAAAGGTAGGGCAATTGGGGTTAAGTGACTTGCCCAAGGTCACACAGCTAGTAAACGTGTCAAGTGTCTGAAGTCAGATTTGAACTCAGGTCTTCTACAGGGCCTGTGTTCACTGTGTTATCTAGTTTCTCCTATAATATCACTTTTAGGAGATATAGAGAGAGCTGGAAGGAAGAAGAGAGGCAGAGACAGAAATGGAGACAGGGTGACATAGAGTGCTAATAACGGGGAGATTAGGAAAGACCTCCTAAAAAGAGACAACATCTGATAATGACTTTGAGGCAAACTAGGGATTCTATAAGGCCCAGAGGAGGAGACTATTCATTCCAGATATGGGTGACTTTTATGAAATTTATTTTTAATTTCTAGAATAAAACAATTTCCATAAATATAATAAAAATATTGCCCATCAAAATATAAATCTATTATGTACATTATGTACTCCTTTTTAAATATACAATAAAGTTATTGTGTAAATTTCTTTTCTTTTTTTCTTCCCCTCTCCCTGTCTTAGAGGTAGCCACCATAAATATGTGTGAAATTATTCTAAACTTACTTCTATTTATCAGTTCTTTCTCTGGATTCAGATGGAGGTTTTCTTCATATGTCCTTTATAGTTAATTTGGGTATTTATAAGACCTCTTGTGTGAAGGAATGGAGGCAAGAGATGAATTGTCACATATGGGAACTAAGTATCTGTAGAATTTGCCTGAGAGTAGGATATATTATTGGGAACCTCTCTCTCTGAATCAGTTACTAGTTATAAAGTTAAATATTCATTCTTGGTATAAGAGATATACTAAGTTACAAATGCTAATGTCATGTTCTTTATTTCTAGGAAATACTTTCATGTCACAATAACTTCATAGGCAAATCCTGTACTGATTGTCCTAAATCTTTACCAAAGTGAAACCATTATACAAAACTGTCTATAATAACTTATAGGTGGAATTAACTCTTCCTCTTTGAATAAAAAAAATGTTATTTTTCTTACTTTCTTCCCAGAACTCATAGAGGACTCTTGGTAGAGTGAAAAAAAAATCCAGCCCAATTTTCTACATCTTATAGAACCAGAGCTATTCTAGCACTAACTTCCTGTCCTCCCAGCAAAAAAGATTGCCTTTGCTATCCATTAAAGGTTGAAAAATGGCCTCAGATTCCTGGAATTGAGTAGTGAAACACTGATGAGAAATCTGAGTTCTTTATCTAATAAGCTCCAGTCCAGCATTACCAAGTGCTTGATTGAATATCTACCTAAAGGTTAGGCATCTCAAACTTAATACTTTCCAAACTAGAACTCATTATCCACCCAACCTACCCCTACTTTAATTTTCCTGTTTCTGTCTAGGGCATCCCCATTCTTCCAGTCACCTGGGTTTACAACCTAGGAGTAATTTTCAGCTTTCCAATGTAACTCATCCCCACCCCATAGCCAATTCATTGCTAAATAATGGTGATATTGTTTAAAAGTACAACTCTGACCATGTCACTCCTTTACTCAGGAAATGCAAGTCACACTCTATACTAACTGTGGATTAAATAGAAACTCTTCTGTTTGACATTTAAAGCCCTTCACTATTTGTCTCCAAACAACTTTTCCATATTTTCCCATGTTATTCCCTTTGCACACTCTACAGAGCAGCCAAACTAGGCTTTTTTTTTGCTCTTCCTTACATACATTTTTTTAAGCAATTGGGGTTATGTAACTTGCTCAAGGTTACATGGCTAGTCATTATTTATGCATGGGTGCTCATTTTCTGAGGCCGGATCTGATCTCGGGTCATCCCAACTCCGAGGCCGGCACTCTTACTCACTGCGCCACCTAGCCGCCCCTTTAGGGCAATTGGGGTTAAGTAACTTGCCCAAGGTTACAGGGCTAGGTTTTTGTTTGTGTGGATTAAGTGTCAGAGGCCGACTCCGAACTCAGGTCCTTCTGATTCCTGGGCTGGCACTCTATTCACTGTGCCACCTAGCCGCCCCTACATACATTCTTTTAGACTCTTTAGACACAAATAGCTCCACCCTTGACTAGAAAGCACTTTCCCCTCTGTTCTAGCTCTTAAAATTCCTATTTTTTCAAAGCATTGCTTAAATCTTTGTATTTTGTATATATAATTTATATTTTTGTGTGTGGATGAATACACATATATTTGTTTTTTATAAGTACTTTGAATACATTTATTTTGCATTGTGTACATGTTTTTCCTCCAATAGAGTACATGCTCTTTGAGGGTAAGATCTTTCTCACTTTTGTCTTTGTATTCCAAGTTCCTACCACAATGCTTAAAACATGGTACATTCTTAATAAATGCTTGTTAGTTCATTGATCTCTTTCATTTGCTCACACCATAGTCATCTTAGTTCAGGTCTTTATCACCTCTTTCCTGGAATATTGCAATAGCTTCCCAGTTGGTCTCCATGTATCTTGTATTTCCCTTCTACAATCCATTATCTAAAGTGGTAGCAAATTGATATTCTAAAAGCACAGCTTTCATCATGTCAGTCCCCTGCTCAAGGAATCCCAGCAGCTCACTTCTGATTCTAATATAGGATAAAATGTAAACTCACCTGTTTAGTATTTAAAGTCTTACCTAGTCCATTTCCATCCTGTCTTTTCAAACTAATTACACATTACTACCTCTCATGTACTTTGCATTTCAAACAAATGCTCTTTCTTACTATTATACATGTAGAGAATTCAATTTCATCTCCATGTCTTTGCAGGTTGTCCTTTATGTCTGAAATACTTCCCTTCCTCATTCCTGTATCTTAGAACCCTAATTCTCTTCAAGGCTAAATTCTAACATCCCCAACCCAGAAAAGGCTTTTCCCAGAATCCACATATATCAAAATTTACATATACATATATATATATATATATAGAGAGAGAGAGAGAGAGAGAGAGAGAGAGAGAGAGAGAGAGAGAGAGAGATAACAAAAAAACTGGAAAGAAAATAGATACATGCTGGAGAATTGCTAACCAGATTGTGATACATGAATGCAATGTAATATTCCTGAGTTGTAATGACAATTATAATGAATACAAAGAAATATGGAAAGATTTACATGAACAGATGCAAAGTGAAGTAAGCATACCTTGGAAAACCATATACACAGTGACTATAATAATATCAAAGGAAATAGCAATCACAAAGCAATTTTAAAAAGTGATTGTTAGAAAATTATAAAGAATGTGGGCCCAAGGAAGTAGCACTACCTGCCAATCCAGTGAAGAAATGCTAGTCCATAAGTTTGTCATTCTTGTTCAATCATTTTTCAGTCCTGTATCACTCCTTCTGACTTTATTTGGGGTTTTCTTGACAAAGACCCTGGAGTGGTCTGCCATTTCTTCCTTTAGTTCATTTTACAGATGGGGAACTAAGGCAAGCAAGGGTACGTGACTTGCCCAGAGTCACACAGATAAGTGTCTGAGGTCAGATTTGAACTCAGGAAGGTGAGTCTTTCTGACTCCAGGCCTAGCTCTCTATCCACTGAAACACCCAAGTATCCTAGTCTGTGAATTTAGAGCGTTGCACATAATGGCAGATTATTTTTATGTATTGATTGGTTTTGCTGATTTTTCCCAGTCTCTATTTGCTGTTAGAATCTGATGGACTTGACTTTAGAGTCAAAAAAAGGATTATCATACCAACACATTTCCAAAATATTACCTTCAATTACTTGCATTTAAGTATGGCTAAGATATTTTCAATGTAAGAGACATTAAAATCTTTATAACAATTGTGAGAGGCAGCCTGGTGAACTAGGTAGAAAGTCTGTTTTGCATTCAGGAAGACCTACGTTACCAATAACACATGTGTTATATAACTGTATGCAACTCTCTTAACCTTTCAGTAGTCAGGACAAAACTTTCAGAGTAGAAATTTCAAACAACTTTGTGATCTACATTGATGGAGTGAGTTTTCATAACCTTGTTTCCTCCAATGATGAGTGTGTGTGTGTGTGTGTGTGTGTGTGTGTGTGTGTGTGTGTGAAGTGTCTGAGGTTGGATCTGAACTCAGGTCCTCCTGACTTCAGGGTCTGTGCTTTACTCACTGTGTCACCTAGCTGCCCCAAAAATATGATAGTATTTACTTAGGGCTCATACAAATTTTCCTTGCTTCATTTGTTTCTGTTGTCTGCTCTCTCCTATTGAATGGCTTTTCCAATTTGGGTTTTTGCACAACTAATCTCTCCTTGTTCTTCTATTTCTTCAACCTCTTTTCATTCTCTTTTATTGTTTTATCATTTATATTAAGTACTCTAACTGTCAATGTTTCCAAAAGCTGTGACTTTGGCTCTTCTTTCTTCTCTCTCTACAGTCTCTCTCTTAGTGTCTTCATCAGCACACATGGGTTTAATGATCACTACTATGCACACCAACTATAATATTCAACCTGACCTTGAATCTTTTAATGAACATTTCAGAATCCTGAGAGACATGTTAAATTCAAAATTTCAAAGGCGAAACTCATTTACCTTCCACCAAAAAACATACCTCTCTTCCAATCTTCCCTATTTCTGTCAAAGGCACTATCATTGATAATAATGGGACATACATGTAGAGAAGAAACTCCAAAGGGGTTAAGACAAAGGTGTAAGCAGACTTTTGGGGAACAGATGGTGCAGGGGATGCAGTTGGTAGAATACGGATTTTCTATTTGCTCAGACAAATACAGTAAAGTTTACCAAATCTCTGAACTCTAAAGTCCAAACATGAAGACAGCCAGAGTTAAGAGGTGGCCATCTTCTCAGGATCTACCTAATCACCAGGCATCTATTTGCAGTCCTGACATGGGCTGAAGAGACCTCCATGTATGGGAAACTTCTGTCTCCTAATTACCACTATGCATATCTCAGTAATGCAAGAAGACCTGAAATATAACTGTTCCTGATGATGAATTGCATTGGGAATGTCCTTACTGCTCTTAGTAGGTATATCATATAGCCAGCTCCAACTACCCAAGTTTATACCCAGATAATTACTGGTGTAACTACCAGGTCTCGTTGAAAAAGGTCTTCCAAGTGCTGGTGACAATGAGGAGAGAAGATCTTGATGTAGATGTTGGATAGTCAAAAGGAGATTTCCCTGAAAGGCTGATTACTGATGATACAGGGAAAAAAAATCTGAAAAGTCTGTTACCATGGAAATGCAATGTCAAATCCTAAAGATTTCATCACCAACTCTGTTCAGTATCCTGTAAAGGCCAAATATATGTATAAGGATACCATAAAGATAACTTGTCTGGAACAACTTGAAGTCATGGAGGGAAGAGTTAGTTCAGTTTCCTTCTATTCTATTTGTCAAAGTAATGGGCATTGGAGTAATTCCAACCTGAAATACCATCCACTGGACTCAGAAGATCCAAAAAAAATACTGTTTTTGGAGCTATAGTTCAATACATCTGTAACAAATCATATTATTACATAAAAAAGGAATTACGTAATATTGTTTTGCTATTGATGGGATCCATGTAAACAAGGTGTTGGCCATGGAGCTGTGAAAGTGTGTAGCAATCTGCAGAGTTCATAGTGAAGAATTTGTGAAAAACCAGAAGATTTGGGAGGGGAGGGCTCAAAAGTCAATATTGGCAATTTCATTCGGGAAGTATTCTTTCAAAGCCCAAGTGTTGGTGGAGCCTTCACTGATGAACATGGGGTATTAACTGCTGTCCATGAAGTAGATGGGAATGCAGGAATGCAAAGTTATGTGAATGGGAACCATCTTTGTTCATCATTGAAATCTGGAGAAAGTCCAGATGCCCTTTAATGATGATGTCTTTATCCATCTGCACTATGATACCTGTTGGTAAGCTAGAGTTATGGAAGAATATTGACAAAGACATTACACTTCTTTATGTCTAAAAAATCCAGTGAAATTGGCCCTAATGTCTGTCCCATATGCCAGGCAATTTCCCAGGGTATAACCCTCCCACTTTGTGATCCTGGGAATGATATCAGGAGGGGACCTATAAATGAGACATTTGAAGTTGGCTGAGATATTCAAATATTAATCAATTCTGAGAAGCAAAGTTACCCCTGGTCCCCCTAGAAAATTTCCAATCAGTAAAGAATAAGGACTCCAGAATAGATACCAGCACCTTCAATTTCTTTTTGTCCCCCCCTTAATAATATTTTATTTTTTCTAATTACATGTAAAGATAGTTTCCAACATTCACTTTTATGAGATTTTGAGTTCCACATTTTTTCTCCTTCCCTCTTCTTCCCCCTCCCCAATACAGTATGAAAGCTGATATGCTATACATGTACATTCATGTTAAACATATTTCCACATTAGTCACATGTGAAGGAAGAATCAGAACAAAAGCAAAAAAACATGAAAAAAGAGAAAATAATATATTTCAATCTGCATTCAGACTGTAGTTCTTTCTCTCCATGCATAGAGGATTTTCCATCATGGGTCCTTTGGAATTGCCTTAGATCATTATATTGCTGAGAACAGCAAAGTCTATCAAAGTTAGTCATTGCACAGTGTTGTTACTGTGTACAGTGTTCTCTCGATTCTAACACCTCCAATTTTACTAATATAATTTATGTTGGAGGAAAGAAGGGAAATGATAACTGTGAAGGTGATGATGGTGTAACCTTTGTTATATAGGATCCCAATGAAAAGAGTTCCAAATTCTATGTGGCTGATCTAGTGTCCAGAGGACCCAAATGTAGTACTTAGGATATTGAGTGAAGAATTACATCTCCTGGGTTAAGAAGGCCATGAAAGTAAATGGGATTTCTGATCAGGATTAATTCATTCTTATATCACCCTTCTCTCTTTGGATTAACATGATGAGGTTGCTGTCTTATATCCCTTCCAACATAATAATATCCCTTCCAACATTTCATTGTGACTGTGCGGAGTGAAGGTGGGAGAGATTAAAATGATATTATGTCTGAGAGTAATAGTGACAGTGGCAGATGAAGACACTCTGTACACTTTCTTTCCCCCCCTCATTCACTGTTATATTTACTGAATCATTCTTTTTTTTTCCACAAGAGAATATTTAATGAGGTTATATAGTGGGCCCTATAAGCCTAGCTACACTGGAATACCTAAAGTGTCATAGGAAACAATCTAAAAAAAGCATAAATTATCTCAGTGTCTATCTGTACATGTTCCAAATGCTCTAAGTACACACCTGTAAAGCTAATCATGGCAACTCTCCTGAGCACTGCTACTGTGAATAACTTTAAGGGTCTAATCACATAGTACAATGAATTCTCTATTTATTTAGCAATAAACTAAAGCATAACATTCAAAACACTAAAGCACAACATTCACAAGAATACAACATAACAACTTATTACTAAGGTGACCACATAGTCTTAAACAAAACATATCATTCAGTATATCTTATAGTCATCTTTAAGGGGTAGAAAAAAAAAAACAAATACCATTCACCCCTAGGTCACAGTAAGTTACAATCCCTTCAGTCAATACAGAGTATTCAAGTAAAGTCCTCTTTCATCTTGACTAGAGGCTGACTTCCAATCATCCTTAAGGGGTAGCAGAAAGTACAAATATCACCCACCCCTAGGTTACAGTAAGTTACAAATTTCATCAGTCAATACAGAGTTTCCAAAATAAAGTCCTTTCTCATCTTGCCTTGAGGCTAACTTCCAAACCCCATAACTCCTTCTCCATGAGCTGACTGCTCCCAACTCTTGCCTGGATTCACCTGTAGGCAGCTCTCCACTCCTGTTCCATATCTCAGCTCATGGAGACTGCTCCACTCCATGTTCTTCACAATTTCTGTTTCTAGAAAAACAAAGCTTAACATGGTTATAACAGTATTTACACACATTAACAGCACTCTCATCTCAATTCATTTTCTGTCTGAGAAATTAACACAGAACAACAGACAGAGCACGAACATCACAAACATTCTCTCTCTCAGTTCTGCCTATTCCCAGCTCTGCTCATACTCCACCTTTTTTGCAAGTTCCTCCCACCATGAGCTCCCATGTGATTATATATGGCCTATTAAGAACAATACAATGAATACTGTTTCCAATCAAAGAATATTGATACAATCAAAGGCAAGGCTAAAAGCCATATGACTAGCTAAATCTCATTCCATAAAAACCATAAAAATTTCTATTTTGATTATCATTACACCAAATCATCAGCATTTTCTAGAGATCTCTCTTCTCCAAGGCATGGTCTGTGAGCAGTAGAAGCAAGAAGTCTGACTTTGAACTCAGTCCTTTCTTTCAGCTCTTAAAATCCAATATTCAACCACAATAAAGAGATTACCCTCCCCCAAAATAAGCATCATCATCCTTCCACTTTCCCAGTTCTATTACGTTAGTGTCACCCTACTTTCTTCATTCTCCCTCACCCTACATATCTAATCAGTTTTCAAATCTTATCACTTCTACCTCCTGAACATGTCTCAACCATCCTTTTTTGTATTCATTTTTTTCCTATTTTTAGAAATTTCCATTTCATTTTTCTATTCTATATTTTTTCTCTTTATTTCTATTTCTAAATATTTCTATTTATTTTATAATTTATTTTAGACCCTCATTACCTTGCACAAGGTTTTATGTAATACCCTCCTAATTGGTCTCCCTTCCTCAAGTCTCGTCCCCCTCCACATCTCCATATCTTCCACATACCCACCAAAATGGTTTTCTGTGAGCCCAGATCTCAGTGCCATTCCTCCATATTGCCTCTGTGATAAAATATAAGCATTTTTGCTTAATCTTTAAAGCCATTCACAACCTGGCATCAATTTATCTTTCCATCTTCATTTTACAGGAATTTCTTAGAGATATTGTGGATTCTGGTTCAGACCATCACAATAAAGTGAATTTTTCAATAAAGCTATTCACACAATTTTTTTGTATTTTTCTATTATATATAAAAGTTCTGTTTATACTATACTATAATCTATTAAGTGAGCAACAGTATTATGTCTACAAACAACGTGCATACCTTAATTAAAAATACTTTATTACTAAAAATTCTAAACTTCATCTGAGCCTTCAGCAAGTTGTGATCTTCTTGCTTGTGTAGGGTCTTGTCTCATTGTTGATGACTGCTGACTGATCAAGGTGGTGATTACTAAAGATTGTGTCAATCTGACTGTGTCAATTTCTTTAAATAAGACAAACAATAAGATTTGCCACATCACTTGACTTTTCCTTTCACATGAGCACTTAGAGGCCATTTTAGGGCCATTAATTAAGTTAATTTCAACATTGTTGTTTCTCAGGGAGTAGGGAGGCCCAAAGAGAGGGAGAAAGATGGGGAATTATCAGAAAACACACAAAATGTATCAATTAAGTTTACTATCTCATATGGGCACAGTTCATAGCACTCCAAAACAATTATAATAGTAATACCAAAAATCACTGATCACAGATCACCATAACAGATAAAATAATAGTGAAAATATTTGAAATAATGTGAAAATTACCACAATGTGACAGAAATATGATGTGAGCACCTGCTATTGGAAAAATGGTACTGATTGACTTGTTCAATGCAGGGTGGCCACAAACTCTCAATTTATTAAAATCAAACATACAATATCTGCAAAGTACAATAAAATGAGATATGCCTATATGTTATTCCCCTTCCCATACACTGTAATCCAGTTAAATTAACCTTCCCTCAGTTCCTTACACATAGCGTTCCATCTTCCATTTCCATTCTAGGCATAAACACCCTCTTCACCTTTACTTCATAGAATACATGTTTTTTTTTTTTTAAGATGCATCTCAAATGCATCTCAAGAAGCACCACATTTTAGATTAACTCTTTCCTGATTCTCACCTCAAACTTCTAGTGTCCTTACTCCCTTGCCTACCTTATTTTTATTTGTATTCATTCTTTTTAAATGCAAGCTCCTTATGAGAATAGATTTTTTTAAATGTCTCTATATTGGTATACCAAACACCTAATGCAGTACCTGGCACATAATAGGTGATTGATAAATCCTTATTGATTCACTGATTAAGGAAAAAGCAGTGGCTCAGAAAAGGGATATAGTTGGAGGTACAGATTCAGTAATTCCATTTATTTTAGGGTATTCTTGGAATCACGTATTTAGAGCGGGATAAGAGCATGGAGGTCTTATAGGCCCTTGTTTTATTTGTAAGGATATGGAGACTCAACTGATATTAGTGAATTACCAAAGTAGGGGGAACCTGGATTTAAAACCAGGGTCTCTGACTCCTTATCTAGCATTCTGTCCTCTGTGCCCTACTCTCCCTGATGAAAACCTCAAGTCACTGGCTTTAAGCATACATCAGTACAAGACATCAATCTGGTGGGGGAGAGGGGGACCATACACATAAATGAAAAACACTTGGGGATTTTATGGACCACAAAGTCACCACCATACCCCAACTTTAGGGTGTCGTAGAGGCTCACCTCTTTCCTAGAACAATAGTTTTACCAAACTAGATCAGGGCCCCATGGAGACAAAGAGTTTATGACCCATGACTGGAATGTACTTCCTTCTTACCTCCACCCCACATAGACTCTTTTTCTAAGTGAGAGTTCAGACACCATCTCCTGCATGAAAACTTTCCATTCCTCTAACTGCTAGTGCCTTCCAAGCCAAGCTAACTTTTATTTAAAAAAAAAAAAATTGGAGGGGCGGAGCCAAGATGGCGGAGTAGAAACAGCATTTCCAATGTGCTCTTCCCCACACAAATTTCAAACAATGTGAAAGGGAGCTCCGAAAAACTTCTGGAGCCACAGCACCCACAGAACTGCACAGAGAAGCTAACCTCCTGATAAGGACAGCCCAGCAGCCCTGCAGGGAGCAGCCACTGCAGCGCTGGGAACCAATAGGGCAGCCAGCAGAGCCGAGCCCAGGACTGCGGTTTTAGGCCCAGGGCGGCCCGGCCTTCAGCCGGCTCGTGGAACCCCAAAACACCACCAATTGTGGCGATTCCAGAATTATCAGCACAGATATGCCTAGGACAAAGTGAGAGGTTAGTGCGCTATGGACTCTGGGACCAGTATTTGGGGAACACATGGCTTCCTCCCCTGGGGGCAAAAAGCTGCACAGAAGCCATTTTGCAGTGTCAGTAGTGGCTCTAGCTCCTGGTCATCGAACTGTAGGAAGATCCAGCAATCAGATTGGGGTTAATTGCTTTTGCTTTAAACTCCCTGGATCTGGATTGTGGTCTGAAGGGGAAGTTTGGGGTGGGTATCCAACTTGCCAGAGTGAGTGGAGGCTTTACAGAGGCCACCCAACTGGTGGAAGTTGTGAAGACCCCACGTTTGGGCAGAAGCTCCCCTGTCTGGTGGCAGAGTCCTACTGTGGCAACAAGCCCCAAAATTAAGTAATTAAGTGGCAATATGCCTAGGCAAATGAAACAAAATAAACAGAAAAGTTCAACATTGGACTCCTATTTTAGGGGCAAAGAGGCTCAAAGCATGGAGGAGGACTGTGAGATCAGAACTCCTGCAGCAAAAGCCCCAAATGAAAATACAAGCTGGCTACAGGCCATAGAGGACCTTAAGAAGCAGATAAGAGAAGTGGGGGAAAATTTGGGAAGAGAAATGAAAAAGATGCAAGAAAAGTAGGAAATGACAGTCAACAGCCTGACTGAGGAAAATAACACCTTAAAAAATAGACTAACTCAAATGGCAAAAGAGGCTCAGAAGGCAATGAGGAGAAGAATGCCTTAAAAAGACGAATTTGCCAGATGGAAAAAGAATCTCAAAAGCTCACTGAGGAGATTCATTCCTTCAGAGTTAGACTGGAGCAAATGGAAGCTAGTGACTTTATGAGAAATCAAGATACTATTAAACAGATTCAAACAAATGAAAGAATAGAAGGCAATGTGAAATATCTCATGGGAAAAGCCACTGACCTGGAAAACAGATCCAGGAGAGATAATTTAAAAATTATTGGACTACCTGAAAGCCATGATCAAAGAAAGAACCTAGAAATCATCCTTAAAGAAATTCTCAAGGAAAATTGCCCCGATGTTTTAGACCCAGAGGGGGAAATAGAGGTTGAAAGAATCCAGAGATCACCTCCTGAAAAAGATCCCCAAAAGAATCCCAGGAATATTATAGCCAGGTTCCAGAATCCCCAGATCAAGGAGAAAATACTACAAGCAGCCAGGAAGAAACAATTTCAATATTGTGGAAACACAATCAGAATAGCACAGGACCTGGCAGCTTCTACACTGAGGGATAGAAAGGCATGGAATATGATATTCCAGAGGGCAAAAGAGCTGGGAATGAACCCAAGGGTCACCTACCCAGCAAAACTGAGTATCTTGTTTCAGGGGAAAATATGGTCATTCAGTGGAATAGAGGACTTTCAAGCATTCTTGATGAAAAAAACCAGAGTTGAATAGAAAATTTGACATTCAGACACAAGAAGCAAGAGATGCTTGAGAAGGTAATCAAGGAAAAGAAATCAAAAGGAACTTATCAAAGTTGGACTATTTACAGTCCTACATGGAAGAACAATAACTGTGTTTGATGAAACCTTTCTCATTATGAAAATAATTGAAGAAGGGTACATGGCATATGTTCACAGGTATACATGGATAGAGGGCACAGGTTGAATTTGATGGGAAGGGATGATTATTTTTTTTTGGAGGGCAATTTGGGTTGGGTGACTTCACGTGGCTGGGTTTTTGTTTTTGTGTTGGGTGTCTGGGGCCAGATCCGAGCTCGGGTCCTTCTGGCCCCAGGGCTGGCTCTATGCTTGCTGTGCCACCTAGCCACCCCAAGGAAGGGATGAATCTTAAAGGGTGAAGTCAAGAGGTGAGAGAGGAAAGTGGCAAGAGGAGATGTAGAGAGACAGGGTAGGGCAAACTAACTCATGTAGAAGAGGCAAGGGGAAGTAATTGCAGGGGAGGGGAAGAACAGGAAGGCAAAAAGGCAAAAGCATATTCTCATTGAAGTTGGCTCAAGGAGAGATTCACATACATACTAAATGGAATATCTTACCCTCATTCACTCTCCTGAGTAGGGGAAAGGGGGATGAGAGGGGGGATGATGAAGGGGAGGGCATTCTGGGGAGAGGGGAGGTTAGAAGTACCCACTATCAAAGAGGGACAGGATCAAAATAGGGAATGGACCAGGTGGGAGGTGAGACAGGTGGGAGGGAAATATAAGCAGTCTTTTACAATATATCTACTATGTTAATGTTTTGCATAGATATACATGTACAACACATACTGAATTGCTTATCTTCTCAGAGGGAGTGGGTGACAAGGGAGAAAGGGAATGGATCTGAAAATCGAAGTTTTAAAATTAAATGTTTCATAAGATGTCCAGGCATTGGGGCCCAGAGATTCACCTTGCCCTAATAACAAAGTCGAAGGGGGTATGGGAGAAGATATGGGAGAGAGCAGATTGGATGAGGGAATATCTAGTGGGACTGCTATTCTGGGGTGGTGGGTAGGGAAAAAATGGGGGAAAAATGTAACTCACAATCTGGTGCAAATGAATGATGTAAACCAGAAGTTAATAAAGCATTTGTTTAATAAAAAAAAAATGGAGGGGCAGCTAGGTGGCTCATTGAGTAAGAGCACCGGCCTCGGAGTTGGGATGACCCGGGATCGAAAACCAGCCTCAGAAAATGAGCACCCACACATAAATAATGACTAGCCGTGTAAACTTGAGCAAGTTACTTAACCCCAATTGCGTAAAAAAAATTTGAATTCAAGGTCAAGCTGACAATGAACATATTCCTTCATAGAATAACTTCATAGTTAACTTTAGCAATAAGTATTAAATAATGTTTTTGTTACTCTTAGATTTCTAGTTTCTACCTGGCACATAGTAGGTGTCTAATAAACACTTGTTGATTTAACTAATGTTGTCTTTTTTCTTTGTTATTCTAGGGATTTTTAACTGAATATATGCAACTATCCAATTTGTCTGATCATGTGCAATAACAATGCTGTCATCAATCTATGTCAAATTTTTATAGAAAACTAGAATACTGGAGATCTGTTTTATGTAATATACACAGGGGGGAAGCAGCGTTCCAAAGTTAAAAAACTTAAAAATTCATTAAGACCTTTGGATCACCTCTGTGTGTTTTTGAGTATAGAGACATAGACATAGACATAGCCACAAACAGAGACATAGACATATACTTAGACGTAGACATATATACATACATATATTGCCAGTTCTTGATTAGCATAAGTGAACCTTTAGGCAAACCTTCCCCTCTCCTTGCAGGTTTTGCCCCTCCACAGCTCTGTAGAGTAGCTAGAGCAACCTAGACTGGAAGATCCCTGTTGTGGTGCTGCTCTGGCATTGCTGCCATCCCTGCCAGGAGCCAGAGTGAGAGAGCCCTGGCCATGCTCGACTCCTCACAGGGGAGTTATATAAAATGAGCACCATATATACACATTCAACTCCTGAAGGGCAAGGGTATATGTGTGTGTGTGAATATGTGTGTATATATACACATACATATGCACACATACAGCAATATATGTGTATTGCATATGTGCTATTGTGTGCATGTATACATGCACATCTACATATACTCACATGTGTGCGTGTGTGTATGTATGTGTGTGTGGAGAGAGAGAGAGAGAGAGAGAGAGAGAGAGAGAGAGAGAGAGAGATCTTACTTTATGAATATGAAAGTGGAACTTTCTGCAGACCTCTACTACTTAAAGCAATTTTTACATAATGTCAATTTGCCCAGGGACTTGGGGAAAGGAGGAAGGGAAGCAGGAGGTCATGTCCATGGAAGTCTAGCCAGGGGGCAGACATGATGAGGCTGGAAGCGAATAGGAGAGGATTGCCAACATGAGGGAACAGGGACAGACATGTGTCATGAAGTGGAAGGACAGAAGACAGACATGTGGGGGCAAGATACTGGGGCTGATGGGCAGAGGGGGGTAAAGGTTTCTTTTCCAGGAGGTCCTAGATAGGAATGGTAATCTCGCCCTGCATGTATTATTCTGCTTTCTCTTGGAGGGGTTTTCTTTTCTTTTTTTCTAATATTTTTTAAAATTAATTTATTATTTAAGTTTCGGTTAAAAAGATTCAATTCCATAGTTCCTTGATTTTCAAATTTCCTTTACTTCCCTCCTCCCTCCCCCCACGACAGCATATAGTCCAGTATAAGATCTGCAAATGCATTTATATTAGACATTATTCCAATTACAAAGGCATATTGTACTAGGTGGGATGAAAGATGGTAAGGAAGAAATAAAACCAAACAAAGAAAAGAAAAAGATCATTTAGTTTGCTTCCATCAGGATTCAGGCTCAGTTCTTTCTAGTTATATCTCTGGATGGCGCTTTTCTCACTTTCTTGAGTCTTTTGGGATTGATTTATATCACTGCAT
This sequence comes from Gymnobelideus leadbeateri, assembly GCA_011680675.1. Lineage (NCBI taxonomy): Eukaryota > Metazoa > Chordata > Mammalia > Diprotodontia > Petauridae > Gymnobelideus > Gymnobelideus leadbeateri. The sequence continues at coordinate 78,305 of WOXC01009602.1, forward strand.
TGCTGAAAAGAGTCCAGTCTGTCATAGTTGGTCATCACAGATATGGTATGTCTGTGATTGTATACAAATTTCTTCTGATTCTACTCTTCTCGCTCAGCATCAGTTTGTATAAGTCTCTCCAGGTAATTGTGAAATCCATCACCTCCTCATTTCTTATACCACAATAATATTCCATTACGTTCATATACCACAACTTGTTTAGCCATTCCCCAATTGATGGGCACCCCTTTAGTTTATAATTCTTTGCAACCACAAAAAGGGCTGCTAAGAATATTTTTGTATATATGGGTCTTCTTCCCAATTCTATGATCTCTTTGGAATATAACCATAGAAGTGCTATGGCTGGGTCAAAGGGTAAGAAATTATTTATAATCCTTTGGGCATAATTCCAGATTGCTCTCCAGAATGGTTGGATAAGTTCACAACTCCACCAGCAATGTATTAGTGTTCCAATTTGTCCACATCCTCTCCAACATTTGTCACTTTCTTGTTTTGTCATCTTAGCCAATCTGACTGGAGGGATGTGGTATCTTAGAGTTGTTTTGATTTGCATTTTTCTAATTAATAGTGATTTAGAGCATTTCTTCATATGCTTGTAGATATCTTTAATTTCTTTCTCTGAAAACTGCCTGTTCATATCCTTTGACCATTCATCAATTGGGGAGTGACTTGTATTCATATAGATTTGGCTCAATTCTCTATAAGTTTTAGAAATGAGTCCTTTATCAGAGACATAGGTTATAAAAATTCTTTCCCAATTTCCCACCTCCCTCTTGATCTTGGTTTCATTGGCTTGGTTTGTACAGAAGCTTTTCAATTTAATGTAATCAAAATTATCCATTTTGCATTTTATATTGCTCTCTAATTCTTTTTTGGTCCTAAAATCTTCCCCTCTCCACAAGTCTGTCAGGTAAACTATTCCTTGCTTTCCCAAATTGCTTACAGTATCATCCTTTACACCTAGATCATGCACCCATTTAGACTTGATTTTGGTATAGGGTGTTAGATAGTGATCTATGCCCACTTTCTGCTATACTGTATTCCAGTTTTCCCAGCAGTTTTTGTCAAATACTGCATTCCTATCCCAAAAACTGGGATCTTTGGGATTTTCAAACAATAGATTACTATACTCATTAACTGCTAGATCTTGTGCACCTAATCTATTCCATTGATCCACTACTCTACACCTCTGCCAGTACCAAGCTGTTTTGATGACTGCTGCTGTATAATACAGATTAAGATCTGGCATAGCTAGTCCACCTTCCCTAGCATTTTTTTTTTGCATTAATTCCCTTGATATTCTAGACCGTTTGTTTTTCCAAATAAATTGTGTTATTATTTTGTCTAACTCTACAAAGTAGTTTTTTTGGTCAATTTATTGGTATGGCACTAAATATAGTTTAGTTTGGGTAAAATTGTCATTTTTATTATATTAGCTGGACCCATCCATGAGCAATTGATATTTTTCCAACAATATAGATCTGATTTTATTTGTGTGAGAAGTGTTCTGTAGTTGTGATCATATAGGTTCTGGGTTTGTTTTGGCAAGTAGATTCCCAAATATTTTATGTCTACAGTGACTTTAAATGGGATTTCTCTTTCTATCTCTTGTTGTTGAGTTTCATTAGAGATGTACAGGAATGCTGAGGATTTATGTGGGTTTATTTTATATCCTGCAACTTTGCCAAATTTATTGATTGTCTCAAGGAGTTTTTTACAAGATTCTCTAGGATTCTCTAAGTATATCATCATATCATCTGCAAAGAGTGATAGCTTGGTCACTTCTTTGCCTAATTTGATTCTTTTGATTTCTTTTTCTTCTCTAATTGCTACTGCTATTGTTTCTAGTACCAGATTGAATAAGAAGGTTGATAGTGGACACCCTTGTTTCACTCCTGATCTTATTGGAAAGTCTTCCAGTTTATCCCCATTGCATATAATCCTTGCTGATGGTTTTAAATAGATGCTATCGATTATTTTAAGAAAGGCTCCATTTATTCCTGTACTTTCTAGTGTGTTTTTTTTTTAAAGCAATTGGGGTTAAGTAACTTGCTCAAGGTTACACGGCTAGTCATTATTTATGTGTGGGTGCTCATTTTCTGAGGCCGGATTTGATCTCCAGTCATCCCAACTCTGAGGCCGACGCTCTTACTCACTGCGCCACCTAGCCTCCCCTTTAGGGCAATTGTGGTTAAGTAACTTGCCCAAGGTTACACGGCTAGGTTTTTGTTTGTGTGGATTAAGTGTCTGAGGATGGCTACGAACTCAGGTCCTTCTGACTCCAGGGCTGGCGCTCAATTCACTGTGCCTCCTAGCAGCCCCTCTAGTGTTTTTAATAGGAATGGATGTTGTATTTTGTCAAAAGCCTTTCCTGCATCTATTGAGATGATCGTGTGGTTTCTGCTAGTTTTATTGTTGATATGCTCAATTATACTGATGGTTTTCCTAATATTAAACCATCCTTGCATTCCTGGAATGAATCCTACCTGATCAAAGTGTATTATTTTTGTGATAAGTTGTTGGAGTCTTTTTGCTAATATGTTATTTAGAATTTTTGCATCTAAATTCATTAGGGAAATTGGTCTATAATTTTCTTTCTCTTTCTTATCTCTTCCTGATTTAGGAATCAGTACCATATTTGTGTCATAGAAAGAATTTGGTAGGACTCCTTTTTCACTAATTTTCCCAAATAATTTGTAGACTATTGGAATCAATTGTTCTTTAAATGTTTGATAGAATTCACTAGTGAACCCATCTGGCCCTGGAGATTTTTTCCTAGGGAGTTCATTGATGGCTTATTTGATTACTTTTTCTGAGATGGGGTTATTTAGGTAATTGACTTCCTCTTCAGCTAATCTGGGCAACTTGTGATTTTGTAAATATTCATCCATTTCACTACAATTGTCATATTTATATGCATACAATTGGGAAAAATAATTCCTCATTATTTTTTTTTATTTCCTCTTCATTAGAGGTAGATTCACCCTTTTTATTTTTGATACTCAAAATTTGGTTTTATTCTTTCTTTTTTTATCATATTGACTAAGGGTCTATCAATTTTGTTGATTTTTTCATAAAACCAGCTCTTAGTTTTATTTGTTAATTCAATAGTTTTCTTAATTTCAATTTTATTATTCTCACCTTTGGTTTTCAATATTGCTAATTTAATACTAAATTGGGGATTTTCAATTTGTTCTTTTTCTAGCTTTTTCAATTGCATGTCCAATTCATTGACCTCCCTTTTCTCTAATTTATTCATGTATGCACTCAGGGATATAAAACTTCCCCTGAGAACTGCCTTTAGTGCATCCCACAAATTTTGGTATGTTGTCTCATTATTATCATTCTCTTGAATTAAATTATTGATTGTTTCTATAATTTCTTGTTTGACCCACCAATTTTTGGGATTAAATTGTTTAATTTCCAATTAGTTTTTAGTTTATCTTTCCATGGACCCTTATTGCATATAATTTTATTGCATCATCTGAGAATGTTGCATTTAATATTTCTGCCTTTCTGCACTGGATTGTGAGGTTTTTATGCCCTAGTACATGGTCTATTTTTGAGTATGTGCCATGCACTGCTGAGAAGAAAGTAAATTCCTTTTTATCCCCATTCAGTTTTCTCCAGAGATCCATCATATCTAGACTCTCTAAGATTCTATTCACCTCCTTAACTTCTTTCTTGTTTATTCTGAGGTTAGATTTATCGAGTTCAGAGAGGGGGAGATTTAGGTCCCCCACTAATATAGTTTTGCTATCTATTTCTTCCTCTAGTTCCTTTAACTTCTCCTCTAGGAATTTGGATGCTATACCACCTGCTGCATTTATATTAAGTAGTGATATTGCTTCATTCTCGATGGTCCCTTTTAGTAGGTTATAGTTTCCTTCCTTATCTATTTTAATTAGATCTATTTTTGCTTTTGCTTTATCTGAGATAAGGATTGCTACCCCTACTTTTTTTTTTACTTTAGCTGAGGCATAATAAATTTGACTCCAACCTTTTACCTTTACCCTGTGGATATCCCTTTGTTTCACATGTGTTTCTTGTAGACAGCATATTGTAGGATTATGTTTTTAATCCATTCTGCTACCCACCTCTTTTTTATGGGAGAGTTCATCCCATTCACATTCACAGTAATGATGACTACCTGTCTCTTTCCCTCCATCCTATTCCGTCCCCTCTTTATGTTTTTGTTTCTTCCTTCTCCCTTCCCCTCCTTGAAGTTTTCCCTTTTGTCCTCCCCCTCCCTCAGTGTTCCCACCCAGTAACCCCCTTCTTGACTATCCCCTCCCCTTACTGCTATTTCCATCCCTTCTAATTCCCCCCTTTAGTCTCCTCCTTTTCAACCCCCCTTACCCTTCCACTATCTATAGGACACAATAAATTTTTATACTTATCAGTATAAATTACTCCCTGTTTCATTCCAAACCAATGAGAGTAAATTTCAAACAGTGCTCCTCTCCCTCCCTCCTTTTCCTCTATTTGATGCATTTATGTGTCTATTAAAAATCTCAAACTTCACTGATTAATTTGATCCCTCTTTGGACCAGAACCAGTGAGAATAGTGTTTAAATGTTGTTCTTCTCCCTCTTTCTTTCCCCTCTTCTATAGTGTGTTTTGATGCCTCTTCAGATGGCATATTTTACCTTTTCCTAGCTCATCCTTTCCTTTTTCCCATTGCAGTCTCTTTGATCCCCTTAATAGTCTTTTTTTTTTTAGACTTCATGTTAGTGCATTCATACCCACACCCTCTATCTAAGTATAATCCTTTAGAAGGTCATGATAATCATAAAGATTTCGAATATTGACTGTTATCAGCTCCACATATAGGAATATGAACTTTTTGCTCTTGTTGCATCCCAAGTAATGAGTGTGTGTTTGTGGGTGTGGTTGTGTGCACTTATGCATGTGTGATTCTGTGTTTCCCTTGTTTGCCTTTTTATATCTTTCTGGAGTCTTGTAATTGGAGATCAAATTTTCCATTGAGCTCTGGCTTTTTTTTTTTAAAGCAATTGGGGTTAAGTAACTTGCTCAAGGTTACAAGGCTAGTCATTATTTATGCGTGGGTGCTCATTTTCTGAGGCCGGATCTGATCTCGGGTCATCCCAACTCCGAGGCCGGCACTCTTACTCACTGCGCCACCTTGCCGCCCCTTTAGGGCAGTTGGGGTTAAGTAACTTGCCCAAGGTTACACGGCTAGGTTTTTGTTTGTGTGGGTTAAGTGTCGGAGGCCGGCTCCGAACTCAAGTCCTTCTGATTCCAGGGCCGGCACTCTATTCACTGTGCCACCTAGCCTCCCCTAGAGCTCTGGCTTTTTCATCAGGAAAGTCTGGAAGTCTCTTATTTCATTAAACCTCCATCTCCTTGCCTGAAAGATTATGCTCAGTTTTGCCGGGTAGTTAATCCTTGCTTGTAGTCCTAGCTCTCTTGCCCTATGAAATATTGAATTCCAACCCCTCTGATCTTTTTTTTTTTTTTTAATGACTCACCATTTCCTTAATTTGTACAAAATAGTGAATAATCATACCCTGGCTGGGAAAAAAGGGTGGTTTTAGCTTTACACAAGTCCTTCTGTCCAGAAGCATCTATTTTGAAGGCCTAGGACCAGCAGCTTCAGCCCCAGCATCTTTGGGTTTGGACTCGGCAGGCTTAACAGTCTTAGCATCAGACTTGGCTGCCATGGGGTCAGACGTGGCAGCTTTGGGGCCAGATTTGGTAGCCTTGGGATCTGACTTACTGAGTTTGGCAGCAGCCTTAGGTTCAGTGGGCTTGGCAGCCTTGGGGTCAGTGGGCTTGGTAGCATTGGGGTCAGTGGTTCTGGCAACCTTAGAATCAGGCTTCTTGATCCTGGAGCCTGGACGTTTGATGCCGATCCTAGGACCTGGACCCTTGGTAGCCATCTTGGGGCCAACACGCCGGGCTCTGGCCTTGGGGATGTTGGGCCTGAAGAGCTTGGCTTTAGAGGCCTTGGAGCTCAGGGCCTTGATGTCCTCCACTCCTGCCTTGATGGCTTTGGCTTTGTTGGCCTGCATCTTCTTCAGCCCCTTCTTGTTGTGTTTCTTGGCAAAGTGCATGTTTCTCAGAAACTTGGGGTCAACCCCCACTCTGATCTTTTAATGTAGATGCTGCTAGGTCCTGTGTGATCTTAACTGTAGTTCCTCGATATTTGAATTGTTTCTTTTTGGCTGCTTGTAGAATTTTTTCTTTAATCTTGTAATTCTGGAATTTGGCTACTATATTTCTTGGAGTTTTCAGTTTGGGATCTCTTTCAGGACGAGTCTGGTGAATTCTATTGATAGCTGTTTTATCTTCTGATTCCAGGACCTCAGGACAGTTTTTTTTGACAATCTCTTGGAGGATGTTGTCTAGACTGCTTTTTTCATCGTGGCTTTCTGGTAGACCAATAATTCTTAAGTTGTCTCTCCTGTTCTCTAGGTCAGTTATTTTTCCAGTGAGATATTTTACATTTTCTTACAATTTTTCGATCTTTTTGTTTTGTTCTTTTTTATTGACTCCTGCTGCATCATAGAGTTCTGAGTTTCAGATTGATTGTATCTAATTTTTAGCGAATTATGGTCTTCAGTTACTTTTTGAAGTTCCTTTTGAGGTAGGTATTTTCTCCAATTACTTCACTAATTTTACTTTTTAAGGATTTGTTTTCTTCACTGAGACTTTTTTCCAAGTTGGTCACTGCCTCCCTGATTTGGTCTTTAAAATTTTTCTTAAGCTCCTCCAAGAATGCTCTTTGGGCTTGAGACCAGATCATGTTTCCTTCTATGGTCTCAGGTGTGGGTAGAGAGTCTATATTGTCCTGTATACTTAGTTGTTCTTCCCCTACATAGTAGGCTCAGATAGACTTTCTTGCCTCCCCCTTCTCCTTTCCAGCTTCCTTCTTTCCCATTGTGACTTCCTGTTTCTTAGTTTCTCAGGCTATGAGTTTAGGGCCTGATTCTTGACTTTGAATACCTTTGGGTGGCTAGTTTATGGCTAAGTCAGGGAAATCAGTGAGGAATGTAGATGTGTAGGTGGGGGTGAGTCTGACCACTTCAGATTTCTGCCTCTATACCCCTTGGCTATAAGTAGGCTTTTGTTGGTGAGGTGAGGCTTGTTGAGACCCCTCCCTCTCTTCTCTTCAGACTTCTGGCTGTCTCAGTTACACCCTTTCTTGGAGACTCTCAAGCCTGAGGCTATTTCCATTAATTTGGGATTTCAATCTTTGTGGGAGACTTATCTTTGGGTTTTCTGCTTCATGAAGGAGGGATGGGAGGCTAGGAGCAGCTAGAATTTACTTTGCCATTCCAGCCCCTGTATTATACAGGCAGGCAGTTTCTAAACTTCCAGATTGGGGGCAGAATGCAGCCTGAGAAGCCACTTTCTCCACTGGGGGCCCAACTCCCCTACCTGGCTCCAGTGATCCTTCCCCTCTGTGAGATGACTGAGATTCATCCTTGGTAAGTCTGCAGGCTGGGGCTTTTTCTCTCTCTGGTGTAGTCTGCTTGTCTGCTCTTCGGTCTGAGCCGTGCAGCCCCCGCATGCTCTGCGCTCAACCTGTCCAGACCCACTGGGCAACCTCCTGGGCTGGATTCTGCCACGCTCTGTCTTCCAGTGTGCTCTGTCACTCGGGAATCCGCTCAGATTCACCCTTTGAGACTTAGTGACCGAGGAGTTCAGCAAGGTTACTGCTTCCTTTCCTCTATCTTGGCTCCGCCCCCAGGGGTTTTCTTTAAGTTTTTTTTTTCTTTTGGTGGTGGGGTGGGAGGATATACAGTGCCATAGAGTGTAAGCAGAGAAAGAGAAAGACAGAGAGAGAAGGAGAGAGAAATAGAGAGAGAGAGAGAAAGAGTACAGTACTCCACAGTAAAATTATTTTAGTGTAAAGATGAATTTGCATAATATGAATTTACATAAAATGAGAACTATAAATATGCATTTATATTATGTATATGCATTTACATTATGTATTTATTTATACTATATATATATTTATATAAAACATGTACAAATACATCACATTATTTTAATATGTTATGCAGAGCTTGGCACATAGTAAATGTTATATAAATGTTAGATACTATATTATGTATCATTTTAATTTATTTCATATATGTGATTATATTTATTTGTTGTCTTCCCCTTTAGGAATGTAACATCGGTGCAAATATACATTGTTTCATCCTTTATAAATGTATTATATTGTATATTGTATTACCAGAGTACAGAACAGTGCCTGCCACACAATTAAATACTTGTAACAAATAAATATAATTTATTTAAATTGTATTGTATTTATTTAAATTAATACAATACAAACAATTCAATCCATTGAACCAGAAGATGGAAAGATAGGTCATATCCTACTCACTTGGTGATAGCCAATCCTTAGCTACCTCCAGCAAAACTATATTACCCCTCTTGACTACTATAATTTAATACTCCCCACTCCATCCCACCATAACAACTATTGATGACTTGTGGTCGCAACTTAACCCAAGGACTCCAACCATTCATAATCCAAATTTACCTTTTTCTACCAAGGACATCACAATCCCTCCAATTTCCCAGAGTCTCAACTTCCTCATTTTCATTTGACTTCAACTGAAAGTGCTCTCATAAATGTACAAATGATGTCTTCATCCATCCTGACCCCTTTGCAGCATTTGATATCACTACTGGCCCCATTCTTCTCATAGATACTTTCTTCCTTTTGTCTGGGTTGCTGAAAATGATGTAAGAATGTCATCTATGAAAGTTCTCATATATGCATTATTAACAAACTTGAAAATAATCTTTCTAATTTGTTTGTAAATCTTTTTTTCCAGATGAAGAATTTTGAAAACATTTATAAGAACTTAAAAATGTAATTTTTTTCAGTTAGCTTGTAAAAATAACTGATTGGCATCAGGCAAGATATAAATTTACTGTCTGCCTTTCAACAGAAACCTTTGCATAATTGATAAGTGAAATTATAAAATGAGTATGTTTTCACTAGCTCAGACAATGCTACACTTCTTCCATTTGTATCTATGTATCTTTATGGAGTATTCTTTTTAGTTATAACAGCATTTACAACCAAATATGAAAATAAACTGAATTTAGAACTAGACTTCTAAATTGCTGTATCACAAAGTATTCAACTGATATTTTCTTTTGAATTGTTTTATTCTTAATTAAAACAGAAGAAAATAGGCATTTCCATATCTGCCACAAAATGCAAAACAGTTTATATATAAAACCATTAATCTCTTTACCATCCCACTATGTATGTGTATATATATATATATATATATATATATATATATATATATATATATATATATATATATATATATAATTCCATATATTACTTTCAAAATTCCCCTGCTTGTTCATATTTCCTCCCTTCTGTTCACTTCTATGCATTTTAAATTTCTTTTAGTATCCCTTTTATGTTGGAGTCCCTTTTGCTAACCCTTCTCTCACCCTCATCAAAAAGGAAAAAAAGGAAGAACATTCCTTGTAGTAAATACATGCCAGTAAAATGAATTCACACAGTAGTATCATCCATATATTTCCTTCTGCACCTTGAGTTCATCATCTTTCTGTCAGGAATTGGGTAACACAATTCAACACATCCTTTGGAGACCTGTTTGGTCATTGGTTTGATCAGAGATCTTACATTTTTCAGAATTGTATTTCTTTCCAAATGTTGTATTTGAATAAATTGTTCTCCTGGTTTTGATTACATCATTATTTATCACTTACACTCCCCGTTATTTTCTAAAATATTTCCTAATTTTAAAACACAATGATATTTTATAACTTTCATATACTATTATTTTTCTTTCACCAGAACTCCCACAGGAACTTGATTATAATTCTTTAATTTGGGGGTGGCTAGGTGGCGCAGTGAGTAGAGCACTGGCCAAGGAGTCAGAAGGACCTGAGTTCGGATCTGGCCTCAGACACTTGACACAAACAGGAACCTAGCCGTGTGACCTTGGGCAAGTTACTTAACCCCAATTGCCCTCCAAAAAGCAAAAAAAAAAAAAAAATTCTTTAATTTTCTTTCCATTAATTCCCCCTTTAGGATCAATAATTTTGCTTTGCTTTTTGCAATTATTCCTTACCCAGTATTATTATTACTTTTAACCATGCCTACCACTGGTCTATACTTTGTTCACCTGAACTCAAGTATTGACTTCCACTTCCTAAGGTTATGTCCCACCCCAGATGTTTAAGCTTTGGAAATACAGGGCCCTCCATGGAACATTAAGGCAAAAGGAAAGGAAGAACTTCAGAGGCCTGGGGCAACCAAGTTTTAGTTTGGTGAAAACCCAAGCATGAGCAGTCTGTGGCTGCTACTATGAATAGCTTTAAGATTCTGATCACATAGTATAGTGAACTCTATATTTATTCAGCAGTAAACTACAGAAAAATATTCAAAGAAACTAAAGTACAACATTCACAATGATATAACATAATAACTTATCATTAAAGTTGCCACATAGTTTTAAACAAAAGATATCATTCAGTAATTCCTTAACTCAATCATCCTTAAGGAGTAAGGGACACAAAGTGTAAAGGTCAAAGTTTTCCTACCCGTAGGTTGCATTTTCTTAATCTCTCAGTCAAAAAGTCTTCTTCCTTCTTGATTGGAGAATAGTTTCCAATCATCCTTAAGGAGTACAAGGTACAAAGTACAAAGTTCTCCCAGCCCTAGGCCACAGTAAATCATTATCTTCTCAGTGAGCACTAAATAAGTACCTAAGGCGAGATCTTTTCATCTTGGTACTAGGCTAGCTGCCAAATTCCATGGTTCTTCTTCCATGGGTCCAGCTCTTGCCTGATTCTACCCAACTGTCACCCGGATTCACAGGCAGGCAGCTCTCAGATCCATGTCCAGCTCCTCATCCAGTTCTGTATTGAAGCTCACAGTGTCCAATTCACCTCAAGTCCTTCACAGTTTCTGTTTCTGGGAAGACAAAGCTTAACAGAGCCAAAACAACATTCATGCACATTGTCAGCACCATCATCAATTCACTGTCTGCCTGTGAAATCAACACAGACCCACAGACAAGGTCTGAGAACTCTATACAAATCATCAATACAGTCCCAGGACCTCTGAAACCCTCCTCTAGGACTTCTATAAACAGACAAGAAGATCCTCTTTCAGGGCTTCCAGTAAGATCCCAGGGCTTCTGTACAAAGTATTACAAACACAAATCAACACAGACAGAACAGCCAAACAGAATGCTGGCCACCACGAGTGTTCCCTTCTCAGTTCTACTCTCTCCCAGCTTCTGGTTCTGCTTTTATATGGTCCTCTCTCTTCCACCCACCTCTTATGTCCTTCCTGTTCCTGTTTTTGGAAAATCCCTCCCACTGTGGGTTTCACAAGTTCTGTTTCTTAACAAAAACTTGATAAAATCACAGACAAGACTCAATTGAGACAAGGTACTAAGTACTTGTTTGCTTGCCATTACATATGGTTATGCCCACACTGTTTTTAGACACTCCTGATGGCTTCCATGATCCCTAAGTTGGATTTCCTACCACCCTGATTTTCTTGTGGATATCCTTTGCCTTTGCCACCTCTAGATACAGACCCAAACTCTGTAGATTGCCAGCTTATTTACCTACACTAACCCTGTCTTCACTCATAGTCCCCTTTATCAGTGGGTTTCTGGATGAGTTTTTATGCAGTTCTGGTATGGAAGAAGTTACTTATTATGGTTTCACCTTGGATTTCTTCATCATTAAATAGCCTGGTGTGATTTTTAGCATTTTTTTCTGGAATAGATTTGTGTGTAGAAGGGAAGTATGCTGCTCTGCCTCTGGCCAGAAGCCTCTAAACTAAAATAAAAAGAATGTATATCACATCGCTTACATTAAAATTATAATTCATAATTATAGTTGAGTACAAAAAAGTTTTATACACTAATAAAATAATTTCACACTGTGATTTCATCTATATCACAATCATTTTAAATGTCTATTTTGTAATATTTTTTTCAATTTGGATAATTATTGGCATAGTAACAAATATATATATATATATAAAACAAAAAAAAACAAGTAAATATGCACATTTGTGGATGCACCCTCAGAAGCTTTTACTGGTGGAGTGATCAGACAAAAAAGATTGGAGGCCAGGGTCCTAAACAATGGGGAAAGAACAAAATAAAAATTACTGAGCTAGTCTGAAGATCAAAGTTTCTGATACAAGTACTATGAATTGTAGATTGTAGCTGAACTACACAGGCTGATTGCAGCCTTTGCCAAAGAGCAAGGCAGATCCCCTCTGATTTTTCCCACCTCAAATTCCAACTTCCCTACCTTTCTCTTGTACTTATGGTACCTATTCTAGATTGCTCTCTTAGTCTACATCTCCCCTATCTAATGCACCATATAATAAAATGCCTCCACTGTTTAATCATATGCAGTTTAATCACATGAATGAAACATGACTTTCAATAACAGTTACTCACCTTTCCAAATATCTTAGGTTCAGCAAAAACTGGTTTTAGTTAAAACAAATAGTCTTTCAAGGAAGAGAATATAGATTCAGAATCATGAACAGAGCATGCACAAATGGGTGTAGAGGAAAGACTTAAGTAGATCCTTGCTTCATTTTGCTCTCCAGTCCTTGTCCAAATCTAACTTGACCTATAAAGGTTGTGTTACAAGGTAAAAGCCTTGTAAAAGCCTTATAAAAGACCTTGGAAAGTGTTAGAGGTAGATGAAAAATGGTAAATGATAGAAAGAACAGATTCAAAATATATCCTCAGGATCTTCTCCCTGCCCCCACATATACAAATAAGCCTCTTTATTTTGGGTTAGGAACAGTGTCAATGGCAGAAAGAGGATATGCAACACTTATCTCCATTCTTACCCACATTCCCTCTCCATACTCTCACACAATAAGTTATTCATTATCATTTTAAGAGAAATTCTAAAAGCAAATGACCAAATGGTATCAAGATGAATTTTGTAATAAATTTTCATCTCTCCTGCCAAAGTTTTTCTTTCAACTCCACTCTCTCTCTCTCTCTTATTGTGGGTAGCCCCACCAAACATGCTGAATATCTTTCTGTCTTCTACCCATTACATTATACTTCTTTTGTCTCTTCTCTACAGTATGGTATTGTATTTCTTTACTTTCTGATTATTTCATAAGATCTTCTGCTAGTGCTTTCTCAACACTTATTTTTTTCTGCCCCAAGAAATACACTTATTAGTCCATGTCTTGGGGGTTGGGGTGAGGGTGCTGATAGTGGTGATGGTGGTAGTGGTGGTAATTTCCCTTCTCTACACAATATTTTGTAAAATAAACACATCATACACACACACACAGATACCTTTCTATCTGTCAGTCAATCTATCTACAAACACATATACATACACACATATGTATGTAGATAAATATATACAATTTAATGAAATTTTATCTGCACACTGACCAAAGTAATTAAGATGTAACAGAAGTTGAATTCTACCTTGAGAATATTTAATAATTTCAAAATTCATTCATCCAACTTACTTTCAGTCTATGTTGAAGGATCACCCTTCCTAAGTTAAGTAATAAATGGGAAAAAATACAGAATTTTTAGATCAATAACTGAAAATATTGACCAATTTTTCATTAATGCTATCATGATGTAGGAAATTTAAGTATGCTTATATGTTTTCATTTCCTAGCAGATATTAATGTTAACTTACTTATATAATGCTTTCAGGTTTGCAAAATTTTATCGTAACCATTTTGTTATGCAGATACTGAAAATATTACTTTTCACAAATGAGGTACTGTCACCTATAGAGGCTAAATATATTGCCTAGAGTCACACATCTGCAAAGTACAAGAAACAGGACTTGGACCCACATCTTCCAACACCAATTCTAATGTTGGTTCTCGTATAATTCTTGGGTTTGTCAATGACTTGAATGTAGGCAGAAGTGTTTGGAAACCATAATCATAAAACATTAGCAAGAGAAATGATCTGAGAAGTCATCTAATCCAATTCCCTACATGAAGCATGGCTGTGGATCAACATCATTCCAAGCAGTTAATCATCTTACTTCTCCTTAGTTTGGTTTTTAGGTGATTAAGATGACAAGAGAGTAATTATAGTAACAAAGTTAATGAATTTTTTAAGTATTCTTCCTTGATGTCCAACACAATAGTTCTTTAGCTGTTCTATACATATGCAAACAAATGCAAAAACAAAAGTGCATGCATGTACATGCTTCTGTCATTAAATTAAACACACAAAACTAAAAGAGGAATTGAAAATGAAAAAGTAATAGCCAATTCTTTATAGTAAATATAATAATAGTAATAATAAGGAAATGATGACAGGGAAGAACATTAAAAATAAACAAAAAGGATGAAGGAAGGAATAATAGGAAGAATAAGAGCAAAAGTAGAGACTAAAAGACTTCAAATGCATGAATCAATTCCCAGAAAGTAATGTGTGTATGTTGAAAAGTGGGTAGATAACCATGTATAACACAAAATGTATCTAGAGTAGCCCATGTAAATTCTGAGTATCTGTATTCCAATTCGTCCTCTTACTGATGTTGAGTCTCCAAAGTTAGGCTAGCTATATCTTCCTCCTGAATGTTCTAGGGATACCCCCTTCAGGCAAATAGGGGTGGCTTTCTCAAATGCTACCAACTCAAGCCTCTACTGCATGTTTTCCCCACCCCCAAGATTATCAGTTGGGAAATAATTTTAGGAGGGGTTATTTACCAAAGTTGTACAATATGAAGAGCTAGTACAAAACAGTCTTCCACAAATTCCTCCTCATTTACTTTAAGTTGAATGGGGCTAAGTAAATAACCTCACCATTATATTTGCTTGAAGATTTAGCTTCTATGACTTGCTTTTTCTTACTTATACATGGTATCTAGGGAGAAAGTGGGCTCATTCTTAAAGTGCCCATGGGACAAAAGAGGTAACTCAGCTTTTTATTGCCAGAAGCCCTTTTTTGAAATTGGCGGGGTCCTCAAGAAGTCCTCCTTAAGCATGGTGAATCTGTATCATTTGTCTTGAACTCCTGAGCCACTGTTAGGGAATTTGATAGATTGCCATCAATTCCCAGAAAACTGATGAGAAGTACAAAATCCTAGAGACCCTTCAAAGCTCCCAAAGTCAAGACCCAAGGTCAAAGGAGGTGATATAGTGAGAGGACACTTGGCCAAAGCTGAAGTTTAGGCCCAGCCTCTTCTCTCTGCTGCCTTAAGCTGTTCCCCCTCAAAGGTATCCTTTTCTATCTAGTTTGATAATTTATAGATGACTCTTGAGGCATAGGCAACTTTCTTTGATCTATCCAGACATGATTCTTGTCTAATATTATCCCCTGTTCAAAGGAGTTTTTGAACTTAGTCTCAGGCTTAAGAGTGAGATTGATTGGGTATTTTATCATTTATTTTAAGTAGGATAGGACTGAGTAAATCAATCAACCTCACCATGATATTAGCTTGAAGAGTTAGCTTCTAGTAGTCTGCTTTCTGGATTTCATATAATTCCTATTATAGTGATGTTATATCAAAGGTCTGAAGAAAGCTTCTTCTTACCAATAAGAAACCTTTCCCAAAGCATCTTTGGTTAGCTTCCTTCTGTTCAAGGAGAAAAAATAACATTATTCTAGAAAGTCAATTCCTCCCACTATAAAAGTCAAATGACCTATATCCAATCTAACCTACATACTATTTCTTTTACACACCATTCAGACTTCTTCTCCATCATCCATCAATCAAATAATAAACATTTATTAAATGTCCACTATGCCAGCCAGCATGCTAAGCACTGGGGATACAAAGAGAGGCTAATGATAGTCCCCACCCTCAAAACACTTTTAATCTATTAGGGGAGACAAGATGCATACAAATACATAGAAAGTAAGCTATATATAGGATAAATGGAGATAGCAGAGGGAAGGCACTAGAATTAAGAGGGGTTGGAGGATTCCAGTAAGATGGGATTTTAGTTGGGACTTAAAGGAAGCCAGGGAAGTTCCCATGGCTTTGTATAGTCTGTCCTTTATGCCTGGTATCCCTTTCTTCCCCACCTCTGTCTCTTAAAGTACCTACCTTACTTCAAGGCATGTGCTAAAGTCTTACAGGTAGCTTTCTCTGATCCCCCAGGTGCTAGTCCCCACCAAATTACTTTGTACTTATTTTGTTTATATTTTGTACTTATAGATATGCTGTCTCTCCATATAAAATGTAAGCTGTATGGGGGGCGGCTAGGTGGCGCAGTGAGTAGAGTGCTGACCCTGGAGTCAGAAGGACTTGAGTTCGGTTCCAGCCTCCGACACTTAACACACACAAACAAAAAAACCTAGCTGTGTGACCTTGGGCAAGTTACTTAACCCCAATTGCCCTCCAAAAAAGCAAAAAAAAAAAATGTAAGCTGTATGAGGACAGGGACTGTTTATTTTTTACTTTGTACCTACAGCACCTAGCACAGTGCCTGAGACATAGTAGTCACTTAATAAACTATTGTTTAATGGTTGACTGTAAATTTTTTTTGCAGTTTTCTGAAAAAAAAAAAGGTTTTTCTATATAAGTTCAAAGATATCAGTTTAAGTCTCCTCATATAAAATCTAATACTGGTAGAACACCTTAGAAAACTAACCTTTTATAGTAGTACTGATATGTCATCCTACTCTATATGTCTCATTGAAACAACAAGTTCTTATATATAGGACATATACTTAGTTCTTTAGTAAGAATGAAGGCAGCTGATTTAGAAAAAAAGGGATAGGGAAACAATATAGCCCAGGATCGTGTGTGTGTGTGTGTGTGTCTGTGTGTGTCTGTGTGTGTGTGTGTGTGTTTGTATACACATCATGTCTGAAGTACTAAGATGTTCTAGAATAAGAACCTACCTTACTTTGAGACAAAGAAGATTTCTCATTTGATACATAATTACAGGAGTGTCCCTAAAATATTAATAATAATAATAACTCACATTTATGTTGCACCTTAAGTTTTACTAGCCTGCTATAATGCCTGAAATCCCCATTAAAAATTCATTCCTTCGGGTTAGGACATTATTATCTTCAGGAATGCATTTTTTAAATGTAGATATCTTGCTTCTTAGAGGGATGAAAAACAACTAGACCTTATATTGACTTTTTAGGTTTGCAAACATTATCCTGACAGCAGCACTAAGACATGGTAGCTGATACTGTTATTTCCATTTCTCAGATGAGGATACTGAGGCCAAGAGTTTAAGTGATTTGTTCAAGGTCATACAGCTAGTAAGGGACTGAGGCAGGATTCAAACTCAGGTCTTCCTGAATACAAGTCCAGTGCTGTAAACATGGTACCATATAGCTGCCTTTAAATACTTAGCCATCAACACCTCTGAGTAAATTAGTTTATCAAGTGATTTTTGAGTGGGAAGAAGAGATAAGATATGAGGTGCTTCTGAGTAGGCCCAACCAAGGTAAGGCGCCATAGTTGTGGGCAGCCAAGAGTGAAAAGAACAAGAACACCTATCAAATCCATGATTCTGAGACATTGTGAATCTCTCTTGAAGATTATTCTAATATCTAAATGGGTCCATAATCTCATGGATTTAGGTGATGCTTCCAATAGTATAGGTTGCAAATCATCCATAACTTTCTATTCTGTTAAACTCCTGTCCGTGGTCTTGTGTAAGTTCATCAAAGGGGTTCTACTCTATCTGCTGGAGGTCTTGTATCACCTGCTTCTTGAAATGGTAAGTACCAGGGGAACACAGACTGTTTGGTGGTTGTCTTTAAAGTTTCCTCATAACCAGACTATCTTTTTTTCCCCTCATGAATTTCTTTGAAGCCATCCTTTACTCCAGTTCTTATTCATGTTGTAACTCCATCTGTCTTCTCACACTCACATTCTGCCATGTTATTGCCCTGAGTGATGCTAATTTTCAGTTCTTTGGAGACTGTGGCATTCCATGACTAATGATCATACAACAAAACCAGCAGATGTGCTTTTTAACCATGTAAGTTTTCTCTACCAATACAGATGAACACTTTGGTTAACTTACAGAGTTATCTGGGGCAAAGTGTCTTGCCCAAGGTCACACACCCAGTATGTGTCAGAGAGTAGATCTGAACCAAGGTCTTCCTGACTCTAATTCTCTATCTATTCTACTATGCTGTCTCTCACTGGTCAAGCATTTAAGAAACACTTATTAAGTGCCTACTATATTCCAGTTACTATGCTAAATGGGGATACAAAGAAAGGCAAAACAAAACCCTATTCTTAAAGAACTCATGGTCTAATGCAGGTGGAGGGCAGGCAGGGAATAGCAACATGCAAACAGCCATGTACAAACAAGATATACACAAGATAAATTTGAAATAATTAAAGAGGGAAGACATTAGAATTATGGGGGTTCAGGAGAGGCTTTCTGTAGGTATAGAATTTTAAATGAGACTTGAAGGAAGCCAGGAAAACCAGTAGGCAAGGATGCAAAGGGAGGACATTCCAAGTGTTGGACGCAGCCAGTGAATGTGCCTGGAGTCAAGAGATAGTCTTGTTCAAGGAACAATAAGAAGGCCAGTGTCACTAGATCACGGTGTAAGTGGAGAGGTATTAAGGAATAATAAGACTGGAAAGGTGGGGAAGGGCAGGTTATGAGTAAAATAATGACATTAAAATACAGGCCATTGTTACAG
Organism: Gymnobelideus leadbeateri; assembly: GCA_011680675.1. Taxonomy (NCBI): domain Eukaryota; kingdom Metazoa; phylum Chordata; class Mammalia; order Diprotodontia; family Petauridae; genus Gymnobelideus; species Gymnobelideus leadbeateri. Next base: position 96,964 of record WOXC01009602.1, read on the forward strand.
GGAGAAATCTGGGGTCACTAAATCATAAAGATCAAAACTTTGTAATTTCCTAACTGTAATCAGTACTGTTGGCCTCCTTTTTTTTCATTCTGGTCTGAAATATTTGTCCTTTGTATCATCTGTCTAAGCTATATATAGAGATTGTCCAAATGCATCTAATAATTTGGACACTAGATATACTAAATCCATTTGATTTCTCTTTATGTATGATTAGACCAAACTCTTTTGAAATGTTATGTATCTTGGGGGCGGCTAGGTGGTGCAGTGAATAGAGCCGTGTGACCATGGGCAAGTTACTTAACCCCAATTGCCCTCCAAAAAGGCAAAAAAAAAATGTTCTGTATCTTGGCTAGGAAACCCTTCAGTTTTACAGGGCTAGACACAATGAACATAATATCAGCAAACTGGGATGTCTGGACAGCCTTTCTTTCTCCAAGAAGCCTACTGCTCAGGAACCCCTATTCTCCTCTATATATCAGGTCAAATGTCTGAACTATTGCAATTGCAGTATTCTTGAGGCATCTACCAAGGTCACCATTCACCCCAACTTCCCTTCTCCACTTGAAGCCTAGATTCCAGCATCACATGGTCAAGGAAATTTAAGTTCCCCTACTGTATACATGAGGTCGTGATTCAAGAACATTATCCATGAACTCTTCTTGAGGTCACAGGGGCAAACACATATCTCTATCTCTGCAATATGCAGGAAATCTTGATCATTCATAACTGCCCAAGTGCTGCTACCTTCTCTTGGTTTGGGAATGTCATTCATTTCTCTCATCTCTGACCTGTGTTCCTAAAGGGAAACAAAAAATCAAAAGGAGTTCAGGGACAAGAATCTCTGTTCTAAGATCACCAAGGCAAGCCCAGGCAAATTGCAATGCAATTTAGTCCTCCTTAAAGCAAAAAGCAGAAGAAAAAAAGAAGAAAAATTCTCTTTTCCTTTTTTAACTTTGGAAATAAGACTCAAAGGCAAAGGTAAAAACAAAAAACAAAAAAAAGATGTTAAGGGCATCTAGGTGGTACAGTGGATAGAACACTAGCACTGAAGTTAAGAGGATCTGAGTTAAAATCCAGCCTCAGACTCTTGACACTTAAGTAGTGCTGTGACCTTGGGTAAGTCATTTAACCCCAATTGCCTTGCCTTCCCCCCTCCAAAAAAATACCAGGCCAGTACATATGGATGGCTTTTCCTAAGAGAGTATTAGCTCAGGAGGCCTGGAAAACCAAATCATTTTGAATGCTGCCCTGGGTATATTAACAACGCAATATTCACAATGCCTATGGCAATTATAAATAGGCTTATGTGGTTATTAATCGCAAAATATACCAGGCTTTCTATATGGGGGATAAAGCTAGAATATTTATTAAAACACCAAGTAACTGAGTCCCAAAAGCAGAAAGTCAAAGCCATCAGAGCAGTTATGAAATTGGCACATGTAGTTAACATAGTAAACAACCACATTCTTAAGCCTTCAAAAGAGAACAGGCTACCTCAGGCAAAGGTCCTTCTCTCCCCACTCACAGCAAGTGCTCAGTGTCCAGGAAGCATGCTCCCAACAGCTCTGGCCCCCCACATTTCTGGTCCCTGGCAGTCCCCAACAAGAGTCCTTAGTAGAAATGCTGGCTGGCTCAAAAAGGGGTTTGTGTCTCCACCTCTACCTGGCTGCTACCACTGCTGCTGGCGCTGCAGCCAGTCACCACCAGAACTCTAGCTTTGCTTCAGCTTCCTCTTACCCTGCCCCTTCCTGCTAGGTCAGCAAGTCCAATGGGGCATGGAAGATCTTTAAATCTGATAACCCTTACACTGGGTCATTGAAACCCACCCCCCTAGATAGACCCAATAAGTAGCCAGCTCAAAGTCAGCCAAATTAATACACCCGGTACAGTCCCTAGACTTTAAAACTAATCAGAATTTCAAGAGTTTTCTTATGTCCTCTTAACAAGGTACTAAAATGAGTAGGACCAGACATTTTACTGGGGTAGTCGAGTACAGATTAAAACTTCCAAAAATTCACTATTCTGCAAGCTCAATAAGTTCATTGACTTTGAAGCACTTTAATGACTCCACTTACCCAATCACTTAAAAAACAAAACAAAACAAACAAAAAACGATGCTATATCAGTACAGTGAGTGCTTGTTGAAGATGAAGTGAAGAGGAGGTGTTTTATATGAAGAAAGCAATGTGGACTTTTAATTATGGGGTGATTTTGATGTTGAGAACTTGTAGAGGAGCTCAGTTCTCCCATACATTCTCTAAAAATGATGGCCAGATCCCATATTCCTGTATATATTCTAACAAGGGCAACAGATTGCATAATAACCAGAGAGAGAGAGACAGAGAGAGAGAGACAGAGAGAGACAGAGAGAAAGACAGAGACAGAGAGAGAGACAGAGAGAGACAGAGACAGAGAGAGACACAGAGAGAGAGACAGAGACAGAGAGAGATAGAGACAGAGAGACAGAGACAGAGAGAGAGAGACACAGAGAGACAGAGACAGAGAGAGAAGTATCTGCAAACTCCTCCATTCACCCCGGGGATTACAAAAGAAAACCAGTCAGAAGATGTAGATATTAGAAAAGTGGTCCCTTCAGGGAAGTTTGCAGAAGCTCAAGGAAACAGGTCAAAACACCACTGCACTCTCCTGTCTTTGTCCAATGAGAGTCAAAAGACTGTAGAGTTCTAACAAGGGAAACTGAAATCTGATGGTACAATGAGCAGAGATACACCAAGGAAGGCAGGAGCCAGCAGTAGGGGGCCAGGAAATTAAGGTCTGGAATATATAGAATCTGCCAACTCATTCAAGAGTCCAGGATAGGGTGGAGGCTGAATCTGACACAAAGTCCCACATCAGGAAGTAAAGGTAGAAATATGACTGAACAGAAAACACTGGGTACTCTGAAGAAAGTATTACTGGTTAAGAGATGACCAAGAAGTAAATCTAAGAGAAGAAAGTCCTCCAGAAGAGCTATAACTAAAGTCTCAGAGGAAAAAAGAAATATTGAGACGCAATAATTATAAGAGAAATTGGAAGGAATGAATCAAGAGCTATTAAAAATAATGGAATTAGGGGCGGCTAGGTGGCGCAGTGAATAGAGCGCTGGCCCTGGAATCAGAAGGTCCTGAGTTCGGAGCCGGCCTCCGACACTTAATCCACACAAACAAAAACCTAGCCGTGTGACCTTGGGCAAGTTACTTAACCCCGATTGCCCTAAAGGGGCGGCTAGGTGGCGCAGTGAGTAAGAGTGCCGGCCTCGGAGTTTGGATGACCCGAGATCAGATCCGGCCTCAGAAAATGAGCACCCACGCATAAATAATGACTAGCCGTGTAACCTTGAGCAAGTTACTTAACCCCAATTGCTTTAAAAAAAAAATAATGGAATTATAATGAAATGAAAACTCAAGGAAAGGATTGAAATAAAAAAAAAAACACAAGCTGTAAAATTTTATCAAATTGACACCTGAAAATTAGAATGGACAATATAAAATTCTAGGACTCTACAAGAGACAAAGAAATATTAGAAAATTAAAAGATTTTAAAAATGAAAACAATATGAAAAAAAATTTTAATTGGCTTGTAAATTAGGTCCAAGAAAATTTATTTATGAATCATCAGATTTACTAAACTCCAGGCCCTAAAAACAAAATTACTGTGGACCACATTTCAAGAAATTATAAATAAAATTGCCTATATTTTTTAGAACCTGTAGGGCAAAGTATAAATAGAAAGAACTGACCTGTCACCATTTGAAAAAGTCCTCAAATAAAAATTCCTTGGAACGTTAGAGGCAAAATCTGGAGCTTCTAGGTAAAAGTAAAAAATATGCTAAGCAGCCAGAAAGAAAGTGTTCAAGGTGCCAAGCAACCACAGTCAGCACTGCACTTATGGGGAAGGAACT
>WOXC01009603.1:617500-765000 GCA_011680675.1 Gymnobelideus leadbeateri
CATAAGCAAACACTTGAAAAGAGAAAGGGTCAAAGGAGAAAATAGAAGAAATGGGGGGTGGGATAGGATGGAAGGAAATATAGTTAGTCTTTCACAACATTACTACTATGGAAATATTTTGCATAACTAAATATTTATAGCCTATATTGAATTGCTTGTCTTCCCAGTGGGGGTCAGTGAAGAGGGAAGAAGAGAGAGAATCTAAAACTCAAAGACTTTAAAAACAAATGTTAAAAAATTGTTGTTACATACAACTGGGAAATAAGATATACAGGAAGGGCGGCTAGGTGGAGCAGTGAGTAGAGCACTGGCCCTGGAGTCAGAAGGACCTGAGTTCAGATCTGGCCTCAGACACTTAACACACACAAACAAAAAAACCTAGCCGTGTAACCTTGGGCAAGTTACTTAACCCCAATAGAAAAAAAATAAAAGATATACAGGCAAAGGGGTATGAAAATCCATCTTTCACTATAAGAAAGTAAGGGGGAAGGGGGTCAGGGGTATATTAGAGGGAAGACTGGGAAAATGAGTAATCAGTAAACCTGCTATATTGAAGTGGGGTTTGGGGGAGAGATGAGGAGAAAATTTGGAACTCTAAATCTTGTGAAAATGAATACCGAAAGTGATAAATAAATAATTAAATTCTGAATTAAGAAATGTTTCCTTCAATATTTAGGTCAAGCACTACCTTCTATCTGGAGCCTTTCTTTATAGTCCCACTTGTTAGTATATTCCCCTTACAAATTACCTTGTATTTACTTTGATTATATCTATATGTATAACTCTTCCCTACCCAGTAGAATATAAAATTCTTAAGATGAAAAACTATTATATTTGGGTTTTGGGGTTTCTTTTTGTATCTCTAGCATAATGTCTGGCACAAAGCAGGTCCCTAAATTTTATTAATTCACTGATATCAATTCTGTTTTATATCAGAAAGTTTTAAATCAGTTGCTTTTCCACTATATTGGTTGAGTCCCTAATAGGATGTATAGGATGCATTTAGTATATATATATATTTTTTAAGTAATTTCGGTTAAGTAACTTGCTCAAGGTTACACGGCCAGTCATGGTGCTCATTTTCTGAGGCTGGGTCATCCCGATGCCAGGGCCCATGCTCTTCCTCACTGTGCCACCTAGCTGCCCCATTTAGTTTAATATCCTTAAGTTTAGGAGGATTAGAGTAATGATTGAAAAGGGGGGGGAAAGGAGAGAAGCTCTCTCTCAAACCCCTTCAAATACCTGTAAAAAATGACAACAAATTTAGAGCAGCAGAACCCACAAAAAGACAAAAAGAAAGAAATTTCCAGGCTAAAACAACCTGGATGGTCAATTGAGAGGTCTGTTGCACTAGGCTGGGAGAAGAGTGCAGTTGAGGAGTGGGCTTTAGTAGCTCAGACAAGGCCCTAGCAAACCTGGAGCAGGTCACAGGGGACTGAATCACTAGCAGATGGGGCAGTTTCCAGACTTTTCAGCCCACAAGTGGCAAGGATAACTTAGGTCAGTGGAAAAGGTCTGTTGAACCTGGGTGAGAGAGGAGGGCAGACCAGCCTTGGCTCTAGCAAGGGCCCTGGGTGGAGACTCTGGTGACAGTAGTTGATTTCATAGCTCTCAACTCACAGATGGTAAGGGGATTCAACAACTGGTCAGAAGGAGATTACAGGAATGTCTTTGCTGGAACTGAGGCAGGATACTGTTACTTTGTTCATATGTGGATCCAGGTCACAGTCCTGGGAGGCAGGCCCTGGTTCAGGAGGAACACGGGTATAGCAGAGCTTGTGGCAACAGTGGGGATGGAACCCATCCTCACAGTTGCAGGGAAGAAAAGAATGCTTGTGATCACCCATAGACCAGAACACAGGGCAGGAGAGGAGTAAACACTTCTCCCTGGATCATACCATCCTGGAAGAGAAGAAAACTTACAGGTCTCTAGAAGTATCTCTGAAAACAGCTGCCCAAGACCTCTGAAGTTTGGGATAATATGGCCTCCACACTTGAGGCAGAGTTCTACCTTAACAAAAAGTTAAAACGTCAAGTAACTGGATAGGAAAATGTGGAAAGCCTCAGACTGTAGAATCTTACTTTGGTAGCAAAGAAGAATAAAACATATAATCAGAACAAGAAACCAAGTCAAAGTGCCTACATCCAAAACCTCCAAGGAAAAATATCAATTGGTTGCAGACCATGGAGGAGCTCACAAAGGATTTTTAAAATCAAGTAAGAGAAGTAGAGGAAAAATCGGGGAGAGAAATGAGAGTAATGCAAGAAAATCATGAAACGAGTCAACAGCTTTACAAAGGAGAACCAAAAAAGTACAGAAGAAAATAACACCTTAAAAATAGACTAGACAAAGCGGCAAAAGAGGTCCCAAAAACCAATGAGGAGAAGAATGCCTTAAAAAGCAGAACTGGCCAAATGGAAAAGGTGGTTCAAAATCTCAGTGGAGAATATAAGAGCTTAAAAATTAGAATGGAGCATATGAAAGCTAATGACTCTATGAGCAATTAAGAAACTACAAAACAAGACCAGAAGAATGAAAAAATAGAAGACAATGTGAAATCTCATTTGAAAAATAGTTGACCTCAAAAATAGATCCAGGAGTGACAGTTTTGAAATTACTGGACTACTTGAAATCCATGATAAAATAAAAGATCCTTAAGTATCATCTCAAGAAATTGTCAAGGAAAATTTTCCTACTAGTCTAGGACCAGACCATAAAATAGAAATTGAAAAAAATCCACTGATCACCTCATGAAAGACATCCCAAAAGGAAAACTCCTAGGAATATTGTAGTCAAATTTTAGAGTTCCCAGGTCAAGGTGAAACATATATCAAGCATCCAGAAAGAAACGATTCTAGCATTGCTGAAACACAATCAAGATAATATGATATTTAGCACCTTCTACATTAAGGAATCTGGGGTCATGAAATATGATATTCTGTAGGTCAAAGGAGGTAAGACTGCAACCAAGAATCACCTACCCAGAAAAACTGAGTATAATTAATGAGGGGGGAAACTGATATACAATGAAATAGTGGACTTTCACGTCTCCTTGAGAAGCCAGAGCAAAATAGAAAAAAATGACTTTTAAAAAGAAGACTTGAGACAAGCATAAAAAGGTAAACAGGAAAAAGAAATCATAAAGAACTTATTTTTAAATATTTAAACAAATGCTTTATTAACTTCTGTTTTACATCATTCATTTCCGCCAGATTTTGAGTTACAATCATTTTCTCCCCCTGTTTTTCCCCTACCCACCCTCCAGAATAGTAGTCCTGGAAGATATCACTTCCTCCAATCTGCTCTCTCCCATACCTTCTCCCATAACCCCTTCGACTTTTCCATTAGGGGAAGGTGAATCTTTGTGTCCCAATGCCTGCACATCTTATCTCCCAATTACAAGCAAAAGAGTATTAATAATAGTATTTATATATATTTGAAACATTTAATCTTAAGACCTCAAATTTCAGATCCATTCCATTTCCCTTTTCTCGGTTTATTATTTTTCCAAAGATATATATATTTTTTTGTTTTCTTCTATTTTTTCATTCTTTTAATTTTGTTTGACTGATTCTCTCATAGATTCATTAGTTTCTACTTGCCCAGTTATTATTTTTAATGAATTGTTTTCATCAATTAGATTCTGTACCTCCTATTCCATTTTACCCATTTTACTTTTTAAGGCATTCTTTTCAATGTGATTTTGTACCTCCTTTTCCATTTACTCAACTCTACTTTTTAAATAGTTGTTTTCTATAGTTAATTTTTGTCCTTCCTTTCCTGAGCTATTGACTCTCTCTTGTACATTTCTCATTTTTTCTATTTTTTCTTCTACTTCTTTTATTTGACTTTCAAAATCCTTCTTGAGCTCTTCCAAGAAGGTTTTTTGGTCTTAAGACCAGTTCATATTCCCCTTTGAGGTTTAAGATGTGGGTATGCTTACAATATACCTCTTCTGAATTTGTATTTTGATCTTCCCTTTCTCTGTAGTAAGAATCTATGGTCATTGTCCATTTCTACTTTTTACTCATGGTGTTTGCCTATTTCCTCATTATTAAAGTTGAGTTCTCCTGCTGGAACATAAGGGGCACTGACCCCAAGTTCTTGTGCTGGAGGCCAGGGACCTGGTCACTAACCGAATGTGCTAGGGCCTCAGGTACTGACAGCTGGAGGCTGCTGGAGTCTGGCAGTTTGCCTCATTCTTAGCTGGGGTCAGCAACACTGAAACTCTCAGGATAGGGGTTGGGATTCTGGTCCCTAGAGGACCCCTGCTCACCTAGGCTGCTTTGAAGCACTGGACAATTTGGCTGCTGGAGGATGCCTGCCTGCCTGGAGTTTTGCCTCCTGGAGTTGTGCTTCCCAAAGTTGTGCTGGAAGACACTTGCCCACTGGAGCACATGGGAATTTCCCAAGCTGGAGTCTACTGTTTCTCCTGCCTGTGCCATGGCACTTAGGGATGTCCTGGTGTTGACAATTGCCCACTCCATTACTTTAGGGCTCAAGATTTCCCTTTATTTTGCTGAGGTAGGGCTTGACACTGGCTTACTGGGATGCCTCCTCTCTTATACGGTTCCCCTTCTAGAGTGAGAGGAAACTTTCCTACTAATCCTCCAAGCTTCCTGTCTTACAGTCTTGACCCCATTTTTCTACTTTCTCAGCTGTGCCAGGATTTTTCCTGGCGTAATATTTTCTGGGTTTTTAGAGGTCCATGAGGGAGAGTGAGAATGACTTAATTTTTACTCTGCAATCTTGGATCCCAAAAGTAATAAAGTGGTAATTTTGAAAATAATCTTATAATGGCTAAGAAATAGAGTGGTGGGTCAGTGGAATAGAATGGGTAAATGATATATAAAAGGAAATGATCAGAGTAATCTCGTATTTGATGAATCTAAAGATCCAAGCATTTGGAGTAAAAATACACAACTTAAGAAAATTTGCTAGGAAAACTGGAAAGTAATTTGGAAGAAACAAGGTATAAACCAACATCTCACATCATTTAGCAAGACAAATTCAAAATGGATAAATACTGTATTCATATATATATATATATATATATATATATATATATATATATATATATATATACCTACGAATATTGTTATAAGTAAATTAGGGAAACATGGAAAATGTGCCATCAGATTTATGGATAAAGAAATAATTTATGACCAAGGAAGAAATAGAGAGGGTCACAGGAAAAGAAATGGATTATTTTGATCATATGAAATCGTAAAGGTTTTTCCCCAAACAAAAACAATGCAGCCAAAATTAGAAGGAAAATGGGAATCTTAGAAAAAAAAAATATAGCAAGTATGATAAAGGCTTTATTTCTCAAATAAATTGAGATCTGATCCAAATTCATAAAAATAAGAATAATTTCTCAGTTGATAAATGGTCAAAGATATGAAGGGCAGTTTTCAGAAAGAAAAATTCAAAGCTATCAATAGTCACATGAAAAATGCTCTAAAGCACTAGTGATTAGAAAAATGAAAACTTAAAATAACTCTGAGGTACCACATGCCTATCAAATTGGTTAACGTGCCAGAAAAGAATAATGACAAATGCTAGAGAGTATGTGGAAAAGTTGGGCTACCAATTCACTGTTGGCAGAAGTTCGAACTAATCCAAAAATTCTGGGAAATGTTTTGGAACTACAAAGAGTTATAAAACTGCATATGCTATGATCCAGTAAACCACCATTATGTCTATATGGCAAAGAGATCAAAGAAATGGGGAAAGACCTATTCATATAAAAATATTTCTAAGAGGTCTTCTTGTAGTGGCAAAAAATCAGAAATTGAGGGGATGTTCATCAATTGGTGAGTGGCTGAACAAGCTGTGGTATATGATTGGGATAGAATACTATTGTTCTATAGGAAATGACAAGCAGAATATTTCCGTAAAAACCTGGGAAGATTTAAATGAAATGATACAAAGTGAAGTGAATAGAACCATGGAAATGTTGTACACAGTACAACAATGTACAGCACAATACAATGTACAGCACAGTACAACAATTTACAGCAATGTAAAACAATCAATTATGTAGACAAGTATTTTGATCAAGAAAATGATCCAAGACAACAATATGGGGGCAGCACATGGAGGCCCAGACTACAAGGTGGGTAGAGGCCCAGACCAGGCCTGAATAACATGGCAGCAAGTTGATCCACCAATTGCAAGGGCGATCCCCAGTCCTATCTTTGAAGGGCTGGGACCTGAAAGAGCTGGGTAAGAGACAAATGCATGGCCTGTTGTAGTGGCAGCAGCTACTCCTAGGACTACCAACCCACAGCCTGGAAATTTAAAAAGCACCTATTTGAACTCCCAGGGACCAGAATGACAGAGTGAACCACCAATGCTCCAATACTCCCCCCCCCCAAATTGTAAAGGTTTGGGAGCCTTAGAAGAAGGGCATGGCTGAGGCCTTCCCTCAAAATGGGTAAAAACCAGACTGCAAAAACAAAGACTCTAGAATCCTATTATTGTGAGCAGGAGGAAGCAAATTCAGAAGGAGACAGTATTCACTCCAAAACCACAGAGGAAGCCTCAACAGGGAATATGAACTGGTCTCAAGCACAGAAAGCATTCTTACATGAGCTCAAAGAGAACTTTGAAAACCAAATGAGAGAGGGAGGAGATAAAATGAATAATTCTTTTAAAATCAAAATTGAAAAATTATAAAGACATTACAATTAAGAAAACAGCTACTTAAAAATGAAAATGTGTGAACTAAAAGTGAAATCTGAATATATGGAAAAGGAGCTTCAAAACCTGAGGAAAATAATTCACTAAAAATTAGATTCAACCAATACCTCTATGAGGCACAAAGAAACAGTCAAACAAAATGTCAAGAATGAAAGATTAGAAAAAGAGGTAAAATATCTCAAGGGAATAAGAACTGACCTGAAAAACAGATCCAGGAGAGATAATCTTTGAAGTATTGGTCTACCAGAAAATCATGATGAAAAAAATGATCCTAGACTACATCTTCCAAGAGCTCATGAAGGAAAACTGCCCTGAGATACTAGAACCAGATGGTAAAATAGAAATTGAAAGAATCTACTGGACATGTCTTAAAGAGATCCCAAATTGAAAAGTCCACAAAATGTTGTAGCAAAATTCCAGAACTATCAGTTAAAGGAGAAAATATGGTAAGCATCCAGAAAGAAACATTTCAAATATTTCAGAACTACAGTGAGGAAGGGAACAGGATCTGGAAGCTTTTACACTGAAAGAATGGAGGGACTGGAATGTGATATTTTGCAAGGCAAAAGAATGTGGGTTACAAGCAAGCATCAGCTATGCAATGAAACTGAACATAATCTTCCAAGCAAGGAGCTGGCTATTCAATGATATAACAGACTTCCATACCTTCCTGATGAAAAAGCCAGAGCTTAGTGGAAAATTCAACCTCCAATTACAAGACTCAAGAGAGACACAGAAAGCTAAATAGGGAAAACACACAAACACACAAACACACATACACACACAAGTAAATTGTTATTTAATAAGAGGAAACTTTTCACATCAATCTATGGGAAGCTGATACCTGTTAATATTGAGAATTCTATACTCATGGGGACATCTAAAATGGATATAGATAAATAGAGGGGGTGGGTATGAATTACATAAAATGATGATAAAAAACCTTATTAAGGGTTGGAAAGGGACTGCAATGGAAGAAGAGGAATGAATGAAGCAGAAAAGGATAAACTATGCCACATAAAGAGGCACAAAAACATTATAGTATATGGAAAGAAAGGAGGGAAATGAACATTATATGAGCTGCATCCTCATTGGTTCTGGTCTAAGGAGGGAATAACATTATCAGTTAAGTATAGGACTGTATCAAGAAGAGACATAAAACCTATCATAATAGAGAGAAAGAGGGGAGGGAGAGGAGCAGTGTATGAGATCTAGTCTCATCAATCTTCGTTCAAGGAAGAAATAGCATATTACATTAAGTGTAAAAATTTATCATACACTACAGGCAGTAGGAGGGGGAAGGGCTAAGAAAAAGTGGGGGAGTTAGAAGGGAGGGAAGACGTAATAAGGGGGAATGGTAGAAAAAGGAAGGGGGACTGATAAGGAGGGAATACTGAGGGAGGCAGTGGTCAAAAGGAAAACTCTTAAGGAGGAGAAGGGAGAAGGGGAACAATAAAAGCACAAATATGGGAGGGAATAAGATGTAGGGAAAGATATAGATAGTAATAATAACTGTGAGCATTAATGGGATGAACTCCCCCATAAAATGGAGGCAGATAACAGAATGAATTAAAAACCATAATCCTACAATATGCTGTTTACAAGAAACACATCTGAAATAGGGGGTATCTACACACAAGGTAAAAGTAAAAAAAAAAAAAGCAGGGGTAGCAATCCCTACCTCAGACAAAGCAAAAGAAAAAACAGATATAATTAAATGAGATAAGGAAGGAAACTATATCCTGCTAAAATGCACCATGAAAACTGAAGCAATATCATTACTAAACATTTATTTATCAAGCAATAAAGCATCCATATTCCTAAAAGAGAAGTTAAGGGAGTTAGAGGAAGAAATAGATAGCATAACTATACTAGAGGAGGACTTCAATCTCCCCTTCTCTGAACCTGATAAATCTAACCTCAAAATAAATAAGAAAGAAGTTAAGGAGGTAAATAGAATCTTAGTGAAGATAGATATGGTAGACCTCTGGAGAAAATTGAATGTGGATAAAAAGGAATACTCCTTCTCCTCAGTGGTACATGGCACATACACAAAAATTTACAATGTACTAGGGCATAAAAACCTCACAATTCAGTGCAGAAAGGCAGAGATATTAACTGCATCCTCCTCAGATCATGATGCAATAAAATTTATATGCAATAAAGGGCCATGGAAGAATAGACTAAAAACTAACTGGAAACTAAATGAGTGGGCCAAACAAGAAATAGAAACAATAAGTAACTCCATAGGAAATGCCAAGTTATTGAGGGCAGCTTTCAGCCATCAAAATGTAACTTCCTTTTGTCAGAACACTTTCATGTAGCTTCCAATAACTTCAAGTGTTCTCCCAGAGCTGGAAGGTGATGGGGCTGGTGCAGAGGCCTGGACAAGGCCTGATCAATGTGGCTGCTAGTTGACCCATCAACCACAAGGGCCATTGCCAGGCCTATGAATACAGGGTTGGGACTGGTCAAAGCTGGGTAAGAGTTAAATTCAGGGCCCCTGACAGGGGCAGCAGCTATTCTTGGAAATACCAATCCACAGCCTGGAAATTTAAAAAGCCCCTATCTAGACCTCCAGGTACCAGGATGGCAGAGTGAACCCCGGGTTCTCCAATTCCCCCCTCTGACCCTAAAAACACAGTAATTATTGCTCCAAAGCAAAACTTAAGACAGTAAAGGCTTGGGAACCCTAGAGGAAGAGGTTGGCTAGAGCCCTGCCTCAAAAAGACAAAGACTCTGGAGTCCTACTATTGTAAGTGGGAGAAACCAAATTCAGAGGGAGACAGTGTTGACTCCACAACCACAGCAGGAGCCTCATCAAGGAACTGGTCTCAAGCACAGAAAGCATTCTTAGATGAGCTTAGAAAGAACTTTGAAAACCAAATTAGAGAGATAGAAGATAAAATGAATTATTCTTTTAAAATCAAAATTGCAAAATTAGAAAAACATTTTCAATGAAGAAAACAGCACCTTAAAAATGTGTGATATGGAAAAGGAGTTTTAAAAACCAACCAAGGTAAATAATTCGCTAAAAACTAGAATCAAACAAATTTAAGCAAGTAACTCTATGAGGATCCAAGAATCAGTCAAACAAAATATCAAGAATGAAAAATTAGAAAAAGAGGTAAAATATCTCAATGGAAAAATAACTGACCTGGAAAATGTATCCAGGATAGATAATTTGAGAATCATAGGCATATTGGAAAATCATGATGAAAAAATGAGCCTGGACAACATCATCCATGAGCTCATCAAGGAAAACTGCCATGAGATACTAGAACCTGGGTGTAAAATAGAAATAGTGAAAATTCACTGTTCACCTCCTGAAAAAGATCCCAGATTGAAAAGTCCACCAAATGTTGTGGCAAAACTCCAGAACTATAGGGTAAAGGAGAAAACACTACAAGCAGCCAGAAGTAAACCATTCAAATATCAAGGAACCACAAGTGAGGATTGCACAGAATCTGGCAGCTTCTACACTGAAAGATTGGAGGAACTGGAATATGATTTTTCACAAGGCAGAAGTGTGCGTGTTACAACCGAGGATTACCTATCCAGTGAAACTGAACATATTCTTCCAGGCAAGGAGATGGTGATTCAATGATATAATGGCTTTCCAGATATCCCTGATGAAAAAGCAGGAGCTCAATTGAAAATTCAACCTCCAATTACGAGACACAAGAGAGACATAGAAAAAAACAAGGAGCAGATGAACTTCATATTTAACTGGACAGGCTTATGTGAACTGATGCTCAGTGAGAAGAGCAGAACTGTGAGAAAGTTGTATACAATTACAGACACAAGTATATGTGATGATCAACTTTGATAGACTGGACTCTTCTCAGCAATGCAGGGTTATAAGTCAACTACAAAAGACTCATGATGGAGAGAGATGTCTACATTCAAAGAAAAAACTAAAAAGCACAGAGTTTGAATCTAGATTGAAACAAACTAACTGCTCTTTTTCTTTATATTGTTTGAGTTTGTTTCCTTTTCCCATTGTTCATTCCATCTGATACATTCCTTCTTTATAACCTGACTGATGTCTAATGTGAAAGTTAATGAATTTGGCTTAGGGAGGGAATGACATACACAATAAATAGGATATCTCACCCTGTAGGAGAGTAGGGGGAAAGGGGATGAGGGGGGGGATGATGGAAGTGAGGGCAGGCTGGGAGGGAGGGAATTTGGAAGCATCCACCTCAGAAAAGGGGCAGTGTCAAATTAGAGAATAGAACAATTGGTGGGGTGGGATAGGATGGAGGGAAATATAGTCAGTCTTTCACAATATATCCACTATCAAAATGTTTTGGGTAGCTACACATGTACAACCTATACTGAATTGCTTATTTTCTCAGTAAGGGTGGGTGACAAGAGATATAGGGAAAGAATCTGGAATTCAAAGGTTTAAAATCAAAAGTTTAATAAATAAATATATAATATACAGACACTGGGGCATAGAGATCCATCATGCCTTACTGGAAAGTAGGAAGAGTGATGGGGGAAGATATGGGAGAGAACAGATTAGGGGAGGGGATAGCCAATGGGACTGCTGTTTTGGGGTGGTGGGTAGGGGGAAAAAATCTCCAGGTCCAGATGAATTTACTAGTTAATTCTACCAAACATTTAAAGAATAATTTACTCCAATACTTTACAAGATATTCAGGAAAATTGGAGGAGTCCCACAATTTTTTTTATGACACAAGTACAATACTGACACCTAAAGCAGGAAGAGACAAAACAGGGCAAAAAAATTACAGACCAGTTTCCCTTATGAATATAGATGCAAGAATTATAAATAAAATACTAGCAAAAAGACTACAGCAACTTATCATGAGAATAATACACTTTGGTCATGTAGGATTTATTCCAGGAATGAAAGGGTGGTTCAATATTAGGAAAACTATCAGTATAATTGATCAATTCGACAACAAATCTAGCAGAAACTATATGATTATCTCAATAGATGCAGAAAAGGCTTTTGACAAAATACAACATCCATTCCTATTAATACACTAGAAAGTGTAGGAATAAATGGAGTCTTCCTTAAAATAATAAGTAGCATCTATCTAAAACCATCAGCAACTATTATATGTAATGGAGGATAAGCTAGAAGCATTTCCAATAAGATCAGGGATGAAACAAGGATGTCCACTATCACCCCTCTTATTCAATTTGGTACTATAAATGTTAGCAGTAACAATAAGAGAAGAAAAAGGAATTGAAAGAATTAAATTAAGCAAAGAAGAGAATACGCTATCACTCTTTGCAGATGATATGATGATATATTTAGAGAATCCTAGAGAATCAAGTAAAAAACTACTTGAGATAATAAATAAATTTGGTAAAGTTGCAGGATAAAAAATAAACCCATATAAATCCTTGGCATTAATATATATCTCTAACAAAATCCAACAGAAAGAGAAATAAAGAGAAATCCTATTTAAAGTTACTGTAGACATTATAAAATATTGGGAATATACCTGCCAAAACAAACCCAGGACTTACATGAACATAAGTACAAAACACTTTTCATACAAATAAAGTCATATCTAACTAATTGGGAAAACATACATTTCTCTTCACTGGGTCAAGGTATAATAAAAAATGACAATTTTACCTAAATTAAATTACGTATTTAGAGCTATACCCAACTACCAAAAAATTACTTTGTAGAGCTAGAAAAAAATAGCAAAAAATTCATTTGGAAGAACAAAAGGTCCAGAATATCAAGGGAATTAATGAAAAGAAATGCTAGGGAAAGCGGCCTAGCCATACCAGATTTTAATCTGTATTATAAGGCAGCAGGCACCATAACTACTTGGTACTAGATAAGGAATAAAGTAGTGTATCAGTGGAAAAGGTTGGGTACAAAAGACTCAGCAGCCAATGCCTATAGTATCTAGTATTTGATAGACCCAAAGACCCCAGTTTTTGCGATAAGAATGCACTTTTTGACAAAAACTGCTGGTAAAAATGGAACATAGTATGGCAGAAATTGGGCAGAGATCGATATCTGAAACCATACACCAAAATAAAGTTGAAATGGGTGCATGATCTAGGTATAAGGGCTGAAACTGTAAGCAATCTGGGAGAGCAAGAGATAGTTTACCTGTCAGATCTATGGAGAGGGAATATTTCATTATGAAACAACAGTTAGAGAGCATTATAAAATGCAAAATGGATAATTTTAATTACATTAAATTGAAAAGCTTCTGTACAAATAAATCCAATGTTACCAAGATTAAAAGAGAAGTAGAAAATTGGGAAAGAATTTTTACAACCAGTGTCTCTGATAAAGGCCTCATTTCCAAAATAAACAAAGAATTGATTTAAATCTATAAGAATATAAGCCACACCCCAAGTGATAAAGTCAAAGGATATGAAAAGGCAGTTCTCAGAAGATGATATTAAAGATATCTATAAGCATATGAAAAATGTTCTAAATCAGTATTGATTAGAGAAATGTAAATCAAAACAATTCTGAGGTACCACATCTCACCAGTCAGATTGGCTAAGATGACAAAACAGGAAAATGATAAATGCTGGAGAGGATATGGAAAAATTGGAAGACTAATGCATTGTTGGTGGAGTTGTGAACCGATCCAGCCATTCTGGAGAACAATCTGTAACTATGCCCAAAGAGCTATAAATATGTCCATACCCTTAGCCACAGACATACCACTTCTAGGGATATATCCAAAAGAGATCTGAGAAGTGGGAGGAGGACCTTTATGTGCAAAAATATTTATAGCAGCTCTTTTTGTTGTGGCAAATAATTGGAAATCAAGGGGATGCCCATCAATTGGGGAATGAGTGAACAAGTTGTGGTAGGTGAATATAATGGAATACTACTGTGGTATAAGAAATGAGGAGCAGATGTACTTCATAATAACCTGGAAAGACTTATATAAACTGATGCTGAGCAAGAAGAGCAGAACCAATAGAAATCTGTACACAATCACAGACACACTGTATGTTTGACAACTAACTTCAATAGACTGGGATCTTCTTAGCAATGTAAGATTATAAGACGACTCCAAAAGATCATGATAAAATATATACATACATATATATATATATATATATATATATATATATATATATATATATATATATCCATATCCAGAGAAAGAGATGTCTGAATGCAGAATGAAGCAATTTGGTCTGTTTCTTTCTGTTTTGTTTGCTCTTTCCCACTGATCATTCCATCAGTTATAATCCTTCTTTTCAACCTGACTAATGATTAATGTGAAGATATTTGTAGATCCTATATTTGAGTGCATTCTGCCATGATAAGGGGAAGGGAGAGGGAGGGGGAGAAAATTTGAAACTCAAGGGACTGTTGAACTGAATGCTGTAAACTAAAAGTAAATAAACAAATCAATTTAAACAAAATGATCCAAGACAATGCCAAGGACTCAAGATAAAAAAAATAATACCCATGCCCAGAGAAAGAACTGATGAACTCTGAATGCAGACTGCAATATACTTAAAAAACAAAACAAAACAAAAACAACTTTTTTATTATTCTTGTTTTTTTGTTTTGTCCATTTTCTTTTGCAACATGGTCAATGTATAAATGTTTTGCATGACTTCACATTCATAATCAATATCAAATTGCTTGCTTTCTCAAGGAGGGGGGAAGGGTTAGAGGAAAAGAATTTGGAATGCAAAATTTTAAATGAATGTTTAATTTTTTGCATGTTATTGGAAAATACTTAACAATAGGAATAAAAACATATTTAAGAAAAAGAAACAAATTTATCTCCTCATTTGTTTCATTCTCTCCATCTTTTCTGAATCAGCATACTCATCAAACTGTTTTGGGGGGAATAAAGAGGGACACATTGAATTTCAAAATAAATTAAAATTATACAAAAATATGAATTTTACTCAGTAATTGTAGCAGTAATCACCCCCAACATCCCCAGGGTGGCTGCCAATACAGGTTCTTAGATCTGCTTTTCTAAAGGAAAGCAACTCAAAATGGGTTAACAAGCTTGCTTTCAATCAAACATATCATTTACCTAGTTCAGGGGAAAAAGGTCAGCACCCCTAACTTCAGAGTTACAAGACAGAGAAACAAACAGATCAAGAAGACAGGCTTCCAAACTGTCCAACCATTATCAATACTAAATCACAGTTACCAAAGAGGGAAGCATCAACATCTGGGGTTTCAAAGCTGGGAGGCTCTCAATGGCTGCCCAGTCTCATCTGGTCATGTCACACAACACTTCTCAAAGTGATCCCCAAAGCAAAGCCTCACATCAGGGATTATATAGGTTTCTCCTGGGTCAGAGAATGTAACAACACTCTTGCCCAGTCACAGCATCAAGGTGTGGTCATTCCTGAAAACCAAGCCTCCTGCAACAGGCTCCATATGACCACATTCAGCCTATTAGGGGCCATAGTATATTTTCAAATCAAGGAAGGTTCTCACAGTCTCTTAAGCCAATCAAAAGGTCTAGGAGCAGGGAAGATCTTTAAATCTGCATTTCCATTACAATAATTTAACAATTTCATGACTAGAGTTTTGTGTCTTTTCTTGTACAGGCCACATTATTTTAAAATCCTATATATAATATCATTATTCAATTTACCTAAACAAGTCCTGTTATAGAAGAGTCAAGATTCCTGGGCAGTAAATAAAGGAAAATGAGAATTTGCTTTACCTTTGCCTAAAACAAAGTCTCCATAAATATTTATACAGTTTCTCTACATTTTAGTGAGGGTTCAGTGTTATAACAACACAAGGGTACAAATGATAAAAATATTGTAATAAGTAATAACAATATCAAAAATAATAACACATAGCATTTATTTAGAACCTACTATGTGCCAGGAGTTGTGCTCTGTGCTTTACAAATATTTTTTCATTTGATCCTCAAAACAACCCTATTATTATTTCTATTTTACAACTGACAAAATTGATGCAAACATGGGTTAAATGATTTTTCACGGGTTGAACAGTAAGTATCTGAGGATGGATGGATTTGACCAAAGGTCTCCCCAACTCCAGTTCCAGCAGTCTACACTACACTACACCACTTAGCTTGCCTCTAAACTTGTTTACTCTGTGCTAGACAAAACCAGCCTCATGAACTTTTTTTTAACTTGCTTTTCATATAGCAATAAATTCCAACATAATTGATATTTGCCATATATATGTATATGTATATGTATGTATCTCTTGTATAATTTATCAATGTTCATCTAAAATATACTTTCAATATAGTCTACCTGACAACTACCTCTGTTAAATAAGTTAACTTTTCTTCCCAGAATTGTAATCCAGGCCAAATCATAAGTCTTATATATAATTACAGTAGAAGTGTTTTCTGGGTATCACATTTCATTTAGCCTGACACATTCTCAAGTATTTTTGAAAAGAATAGCCCACACTAAAAGATAGCATGTCAGTGAACAAAACACAAAGCCAAGTTTTCTGTATATTTGTTATAAAAAGAGATGCTGTGAGTAAACACCACATTATTTGGTGGCTAATTTTAGCAATTATACAAACTTTCCATTTTTGATTCAGAAGATGGGTGTTTCTAAAAAAATGTGACGAATCTAATTGGCTATATATAACTCTAGGAAAAGAAACTATAGTTCATAAATAAGACTTGATATATTATCCTAAAATGTGATGTTATGAAACTATAAACTTGGTGTTAGAGATTTTTTAAAGGGGGAAGAGATGGTTCTAGATATGTGGTTTCATAGGATTAGGGAACTTCTTACATTCAGATTGGCAATTTGAGGGAATGTATAGTTTTAGATTATTTCTTAGGGCAATGAGAGATTGACGGTTTTGTGCATGGTCACATAATTAGTACAGGCCAGAGTTATGACTTGATCCCAGATCTTCTTAAGGCAAGCTCTCTATTCACTAAGTAACATTGTCTCTAGAGATTTTTGTGTACTTCGAAGTATAGCAACTACACAGATTTTCAGCTCCAAAAAATCCAACAAGGTGTCATGTTATACTGTAATTATCATTGTAAAATTAGCATAGAAGTCAGAGCAACACTGACTTAAACTCTACCAAAATGTTGCTTTTTATTTCAGTCTAAAGCCAATTTTGTATTAATATTTGATTTATAAATGAGTTACCAAATCCTAAAGGTCAATTGGCTTATATATGAAATAAAATTGTTTGGGTATTGTCTTATAAGTGACACTATCCCTTTGATACTTACCTTATGATCCATGCATTCTCTTTGTTATAACTTAATTGGCTTGTTTACTAGTTACCTATATTTAAATCTTAAATGCCTAACATAATCTCCTTCTATTCATGTACATAAAGGGTTTTCTATTTTTCTTTAGGTAAACAACAAAAATCTAATTTTTTGCAAAAATTCTAGATTTAATAAGTAGTAAAATATTTTTTCTGGCCCAACATTACCTACTCAACACTTTGCAGTATGAAACATATGCATCAGAATATGTCCATCTTGCTTTTCTGCCTCTTTGTTGTTCTTTGGGCTCTCAACCTTCTGAATCCCCAGGGGGCTCCACGTCCCCTGGGGGGTTAAACCTTACTCAGCACTTCTCGGTTTGTGGGGGAAGGAGGGACCTCGACAACCCCCTTCCTTTCCCAGCATGATCCCCTGCTTCCCCCTGGGGGAGGAGGAGAAGATCTGGATAAAGACCCTTGTAATCAAGAAGAGGACTGTGGCTCTGGAGAAAAAAAGTCTGGATGACTCGGGAATCCCTAAAGAATACAGCACCAGTTCTCACCCAGAACCTCAAAGAGGAGAGACAGCCTGCACCCTGGGAGCCCAGCCATGAAAAGACAGTGAATTTTGTATCTGGTAACTTATTCTCCTTCAGAACCATCTGGCATCCATCTGTCTGTGACTTGTTTAATGCTTGGGGCCATGACATGCAATCTCTAGCTCCACCTGAAGTAGAGGGAAATAGAGAGAGCTACCAGAGTGATAAAGCAACTCAACTAAGTTGCCTGGCTCTCTGCTCTGAAGATTTCTTCTTCTCCGACCCTCTCTTGCCTTCCATTACTCAGATTCCCCTTGGCCTGTCCCAACCTCCCCAACAGATTCTGAGGAGGTCTAGGCAGATTATTGCCCCATCCCCCATAATGTCAGTCTGGACACAGCCATCCCCAGCCCCCATCTGGCAATGTGGTCCAGAGATAACAGATGTTACCTCTCTGCTTGAGATGAGCAGAGGAGAGACCAAGTCTACCCCCACTCCAGAGTCCTCCGTAACCCCACCCACTAGGTAGCCCACCTACCCAAAGGTAGATGCTATCATTTCATTCCCTTATCCTATCTCTCCCTGAAATAGTTCTTGAAGTTGAGGAAGACTACCTCTTCCTTCACCACTATATTACAATATTGGGAGTGAATAACAAGGATTCCCTCTTCCTCTCCCCTTTTGCTGTATTTGTTGTGTTGCTGTGGGGCTGAATAAAGAGGGTAATGTGTTAAAAAAATAATTTGTCCATCTTGCTCATCTCCACATTCAGTTATTTTTTTCAAATACTTTTGCAAAGTGAGGGGAAGGACAATGTCTAGAATGCAGCTGCTAAGGAATATATTATTTTGTTATGTAATGACTATTGTACAATGGTTAGAATCACTTTATTAGAACTTTATAGATCTGTATTGAGGATTTAACAAAAGTTTAAGACTGTACTAAATTTCTTCTACTGGTTTATTTGAAATTTTATAAAGATTCCAGAAAGACTTAAATATATTGATGTCCAGGGATGGTAGTACATGACTAATCATTGCTACTGGGGAAGGCTGAAGGTGGTGGATTACATGAGTTCAGATGTGCTGATGTGCAGGAGAGCTAAAGTTGTTACAAGTCCAGAACAAATATTTTGAACTCCTGAGATTGAAGGGCCACCAGGCTACCTAACAATGGTCAATCCAGACAAGATCAGAAAAAGAAAGCATATTAAAATCACTGTTGCTCAATACTGGAATTAGCTCATGAGTGACTAATGTATTTTCATCATGGATGAGATAGGAAGACCCAGTTTTAGTAAACAAACAAAGTAATAAAAGAAATTAAATAAAAATATAAATACCAGATCTATATTAAATAGTTAAAAGCCACAGTTAAAAAAATCACTTGGAAATAAATCTCCTAGCAAAATGAAGTTGGTGGGGTTTTTTGGCATGAGATATTAATGAAAGCCATGATGGAATCATAATGGCAATTCTAACAAAACTTCTCTGAGGATTCAATTCCTCTTCTTCTTGAGTGGGACAGCTGCCATTTGGTTGCCCACAGCCTTGATAATAAAATTCTATCCAGGATTAACACAAGAAATATAAGAGATACTAAGTGGTCCAGGAAAACTTTGCAAAGACAGACTGTAATTCACTGACTGTAATGTGGCAGAACACAATTCATTTCCTTCCTTCTTTCCATAGTAAGTGCTTCTTGTCATTGAAGAAGCCACCTAATACACTATAATGGTCTTTTAGTTATTATGCTTATGTAGTTAAAGAATACTTGAGCTGGAACATAAAGAGAAGAAAGTAAACAACTAATATATAGCCCTATGATGAGGAGGTAGAGGGTGCAGATGACATCTACACGTTTTACAATTTGAAAAACACATAAAGAAATACTTTAGAAAAAGACAAATTCTTTGTTTATGCTTTGATTCTTTACTAAATTATAAAATCTTTCTATTATTTAGTACATTTAAACTCCAATGTTTTTCCAGTCAGTAAATGTAGAATTGAATACACAGGACTTTAGAGTTGGAAAAAGAAATACTTTAAAAGAAAATTAAGAATAGGAAGATAATTCCTCTTAGAATAATGAAAAGGGCTCAGAATCATTAGTTAAGAAATGGTCTCATAAAATTTATTTCTTTTTAAGCAAGATAAATGAAAAAAATACATTATTAACATTAACTTCCATAAATCAAGCTGGCCTTGATATTTTTTTTTAAAGCAATTGGGGTTAAGTAACTTTCTCAAGGTGACACGGCTAGTCATTGTTTATGTGTGGGTGCTCATTTTCTGAGGCCGGATTTGATCTCGGGTCATCCCAACTCCGAGGCCGGCGCTCTTACTCACTGCGCCACCTAGCCGCCCCTTTAGGGCAATTGGGGTTAAGTAACTTGCCCAAGGTTACACGGCTAGGTTTTTTGTTTGTGTGGATTAAGTGTCTAAGGTCGGATCTGAACTCAGGTCCTTCTGACTCCAGGGCCGGTGCTCTATTCACTGCTCCACCTAGCCGCCCTGGCCTTGATATTTTTGCTGTTGTTGTTGTTACTATGAGACTTTTTGTTATAAGACAAATCCATTGTCCATTGTTTTCCAGAGACAAGGATTTTTTTTTTATTTTATACAACTTGAATTTTTAAAAACATTAATTCTCTAACCAAATCAACTAATTGCTTGGCTTTTTAAAAATTAAGCTTAAATATCCAATAAATATATTTAGAGATATTTCATGCATAGCACTTTGTAGCCAGTGTCTATCTGTATTATCAGTATGTATAAAAATATTTATATGAGAGAGGCACAGGAAATGTTCCACAATGTCTGTGACAGTAAGTGGGGGTGGGGAAGTTCTTTGAAATGACATTTTGGGAGGCAGAGTCAAGATGGTGGGGTAAAGGCAGGGACTTGCCTGAGCTTCCCCCACAAGCCCCTCCAAATATCTTTAAATAATGACTAAACAAATTCTAGACTGGCAGGACCCACAAAAAGACAGAGTGAAACAACTGTCCAGACCAAGACACCTTAGAAAGTTAATAGGAAAGGTCTGTCACACTAGAGCAAGATATAGGGGTACAGCCACACACAGACCTCACAAGCCCAATAGAGACCCGAACCCAGAAAAACCAGTAGTAGGACACTGGGAGTTTCAATCAGTGGCACCAGGCCACAGGGGAGCAGCAACTCTGGTCACAGTTCCAGAGTTGAAAAGAGTGCTTCTGGCCATGTACAAACCAGTGCACAGTACAAGAGAATAGAAAACACACCTCTCCCTAGATCATACCACCTTGGAAGAGTAAAAACTTACAGGTCCCCAGAATTACTTCTGAAAGCAGCTGCAAAAAAAAACCCTGAAGCTCGGAGAGCAGAGACCCACTTCACACAAAGTTAAAAATCAAGAAAGAGGATGAAAAATGAGTAAAAATCGAAAACAATTATGACCATAGAAAGTTACTATGATGACAAGGAAGATCAAGGCACACAGAAGAAAGCAACAATGTTAAAATTCCTACATCCAAAGCCTCCTAGAAAATATGAATTGGTTTGAGGCCATAGAAGAGCTCAAAAAGGATTTTAAAAATCAAGAGAGATAGCGGAAAAATGAGACTGGTACAAGAAAATCATGCAAAAAGAGTCAACAGCTTTTGGTAAAGGGGCACAAAAATAATGAAGAAAATAACATGTTAAAAATCAGAATAATCCAAATGGTAAGAGAGGGACAAAAATTCAATGAAGATCAAAAAAAACCTTGAAAAGTAGAATTGATCAAATGGGAAAGAGGGTAAAAAAGTTCAATGAAAAAAATAATTACTTAA
Organism: Gymnobelideus leadbeateri; assembly: GCA_011680675.1. Taxonomy (NCBI): domain Eukaryota; kingdom Metazoa; phylum Chordata; class Mammalia; order Diprotodontia; family Petauridae; genus Gymnobelideus; species Gymnobelideus leadbeateri. The sequence goes on from WOXC01009603.1 coordinate 638,746, forward strand.
AAGCTAGAATTGGGCAAGTGGAAAGCAATGACTTTATGACACGTCAAGAAATAATAGAACAAAAGCAGAAGATTGAAAAAATAGAAGAAAATGTGACATCTCAGTATAAAAACAATTGACCTAGAAAATGTACATAGGAGGGATAATTTTTTTTCTTCTTCTTTTTTTTTTAATTAAACAGATGCTTTATTAACTTCTGGTTTACATCATTCATTTCCACCAGATTATGAGTTACATTTTTCCCCCATTTTTTCCCTACCCACCACCCCAGAATAGCAGTCCCACTAGATATCCCCTCATCCAATCTGCTCTCTCCCATATCTTCTCCCTTACCCCCTTCGACTTTGCCATTAGGGCAAGGTGAATCTCTGAGCCCCACTGCCTGGACATCTTATGAAACATTTAATTTTAAAACTTCGATTTTCAGATCCATTCCCTTTCTCCCTTGTCACCCACTCCCTCTGAGAAGATAAGCAATTCAGTATGTGTTGTACATGTATATCTATGCAAAACATTACCAAAGTAGATATATTGTAAACGACCGCTTATATTTCCCTCCCACCTGTCTCACCTCCCACCTGGTCCACTCCCTACTTTGATCCTGTCCCTCTTTGATAGTGGGTACTTCTAATCTCCCCTCTCCCCAGAATGCCCTCCCCTCCATCATACCCCCTCTCATCCCCCTTTCCCCTACTCAGGAGAGTGAGTGAGGGTAAGATATTCCATTTAGTATGTATGTGATTCTCTCCTTGAGCCAACTTCAATGAGAATATGCTTTTTGCCTTTTTGCCTTCCTGTTCTTCCCCTCCCCTGCAACTACTTCCCCTTGCCTCTTCTACATGAGATAGTTTGCCCTACCCTGTCTCTCTCCATCTCCTCTTGCCACTTTCCTCTCTCACCTCTTAACTTCACCCCTTAAGAGTCATCCCTTCCTTGGGGTGGCTAGGTGGCACAGCGAGCAGAGAGCCAGCCCCGGAGCCAGAAGGACTCGAGCTCGGATCTGGCCCCAGACACCCAACACACAAAAAAAACACCCAGCCACCTGAACCTGGGCAAGTCACTCAATCCCAATTGCCCTCCAAAAAAAAAAATAATAATCATCCCTTCCCATCAAATTCAACCTGTGCCCTCTATCCATGTATACCTGTGAACATATGCCCTGTACCCATCTTCAATTATTTACATAATGAGAAAGGTTTCATCAAACACAGTTATTGTTTTTCCATGTAGTCCAACTTTGATAAGTTCCTTTTGATTTCTTTTCCTTGATTGCCTTCTCAAACATCTCTTGCTTCTTGTGTCTGAATGTCAAATTTTCTATTCAACTCTGTTTTTTTCATCAAGAATGCTTGAAACTCCTCTATTCCACTGAATGACTATATTTTCCCCTGAAACAAGATACTCAGTTTTGCTGGGTAGGTGACCCTTGGGTTCATTTCCAGCTCTTTTGCCCTCTGGAATATCATATTCCATGTTCTTCGATCCCTCAGTGTAGAAGCTGCCAGGTCCTGGGCTATTCTGATTGTGTTTCCACAATATTGAAATTGATTCTTCCTGGCTGCTTGTAGTATTTTCTCCTTGATCTGGGGATTCTGGAACCTGGCTATAATATTCCTGGGAGTTTTCTTTTTGGGATCTTTTTCAGGAGGTGATCTGTGGATTCTTTCAACCTCTATTTTGCCCACTGGGTCTAAAACATCAGGGCAATTTTCCTTGAGAATTTCTTTAAGGATGATTTCTAGGTTCTTTCTATGATCATGGCTTTCAGGTAGTCCAATAAGTTTTAAATTATCTCTCCTGGATCTATTTTCCAGGTCAGTGGTTTTTCCCATGAGATATTTCACATTGCCTTCTATTCTTTCATTTGTTTGGATCTGTTTAATAGTATCTTGATTTCTCATAAAGTCGCTAGCTTCCATTTGCTCCAGTCTAACTCTGAAGGAATGAATCTCCTCAGTGAGCTTTTGAGATTCTTTTTCCATCTGGCAAATTCGACTTTTAAAGGCATTCTTCTCCTCATTGCCTTTCTGAGCCTCTTTTGCCATTTGAGTTAGTCTATTTTTTAAGGTGTTATTTTCCTCAGTCAGGCTGTTGACTGTCATTTCATACTTTTCTTGCATCTTTTTCATTTCTCTTCCCAAATTTTCCCCCACTTCTCTTATCTGCTTCTTAAGGTCCTCTATGGCCTGTAGCCAGCTTGTATTTTCATTTGGGGCCTTTGGTGCAGGAGTTCTGATCTCACAGTCCTCCTCCATGCTTTGAGTCTCTTTGCCCCTAAAATAGGGGTCCAATGTTGAACTTTTCTGTTTATTTTGTTTCATTTGCCTAGGCATATTGCCACTCAATTACTTGATTTTTGGGCTTGTTGCCACAGTAGGACTCTGCCACCAGACAGGGGAGCTTCCGCCCAAATGTGGGGTCTTCACAACTTCCGCCAGTTGGGTGGCCTCTGTAAAGCCTCCACCCACTCTGGCAAGTTGGATACCCACCCCAAACTTCCCCTCCAGACCACAATCCAGATCCAGGCAGTTTAAAGCAAAGGTGATTAACGCCCAGACTGACTGCTGGATCTTCCTACAGTTCACAGACCAGGAGCTAGAGCCTCTGCTGACACTGCAAAATGGCTTCTGTGCAGCTGTTTCTTCAGCAGCTTTTTGCCCCCAGGGGAGGAAGCCACGTGTTTCCCAAATACTGGTCCCAAAGTCCATAGGGCACTAACCTCTCACTTTGTCCTAGGCATATCTGTGCTGATATTTCTGGAATCGCCACAATTGCTGGTGTTCTGGGGTTCCACCAGCCGGCTGAAGGCCCAGCCACCCTGGGGCTAAAACCGAGGACCTGGGCTAGGCTCTGTGGGCTGCGCTATCGATTCCCAGTGAGCTGTGCTGCCTGTTCTCAGAGCGCTGCACTGGTCGCTCCCTGCAGTGCTGCTGGGCTGTCCTCAGCAGGAGGTTAGCTTCTCTGTGCCATTCTGTGGGTGCTGTGGCTCCAGAAGTTGTTCGGAGCTCCCTTTCCCATTGTTTGAAATTTGTGTGGGGCAGAGCACATTGGAAATGCTGTTTCTACTCCACCATCTTGGATCCACCCCCTAGGAGGGATAATTTAAGAATTATTGACTACCTGAAAGCCATGATCAAAAAAAGAGAGGGATTCAATTATTCCTGATGAAAACAACATAACTGAATAGAAATTTTGACTTTCAAATAAAAGATGCAAAAGAAGCATAAAAAGGTAAACAGGAAACAGAAATGATAAGGGATTTGATAAAGTCAAACTGTTTATATTCCTTTATCGGAAAAATGACACAACTCCTAAAATCTTTCTCATTATTAGGGAAGTTAGAAGCAGTATATATAAACAGAAACAAGAGGTGTGAACTGAATGTGATGGCGAGTATATTTTTAAAAAATAATAAAATTAAGGGATGAGAAGAAGAATGCACTGAGAGAAGGGGAAAGGGAGAGATAGAATGGGATAAATAATCTGACATAAAAGAGATCTGAAAGATTTTACAATGGAAAGGAAAATGAGTGGACATGGGGACTGAGGGACCTGAGCCTTACTCTCATTGGAATTGGATCAATGAGGGTATGATATACATACTCAATTGGGTACAGAAATCTATGTTATCATTCAGGAAGGTAAGAATGAAAGGGGATAAGAGAAGGAGGGGAGCTGATAGAAGGGAGGGCAGTTTGGGAGAGGTAAAGGTTGGAAGCAAAACACTTTTGAGAATGGAAAAGGTAAACAGAGAAAGAGTAATATAAACAGGGAAAATATAATGGAGGGAAACATATTGGTACTCATTACTGTAAAAAAAATTATAGTGGGTTTCTCTGATAAAGACTTCATTTCTACAACATGTGGAAAATGTAATCAAATTTGTAGAAATAAGAGGCATTTCTCAATCGATAAATGGTCAAAGGATATGAAGAGGTATTTCTCAGACAAAGTACTCAAAGCTATCCATAGCCATATTTTTAAAAACTACTCTAAATCACTTATTAATGAGAGAAATTCAAATTAAAACAACTCTGAGCTACTAATTCATATCTGTCAGATTGGCTGATGTGACAGAAAAGGAAAATGACAAATGCTGGAGGGGAGGTGGGAAAATTAAAACACTAATGTACTAATGATGAAGTTGTATTCTGATTCAACCATTCTGGGGAGGAATTTGGATCTATGCCCAAAGGTCTATAAAACCATGTATACCCCTTGATCTAGCAATACCACTATTTGGTTTGTATCCCAAGGAGGATAAAAAGGAAAAGGACCTATGTGTACAATTTTTATATAGAAGCTTTTTCAGTGGTGGCAAAAAAAAAAAATGGAAATTGAAAGGATGTCCATCAATTGGGGAATGGCTGAGCAAGTTGTGGTATATAAATGAAATGGAATACTATTGTTCTATAATAAATAACGAGCAGGTAGATTTCAGAAAAACATGGGAAGTCTTACATAAACTGATGCAAAGTGAAATGTGCATAACCAGGAGAACACTGTGCACAGTTAAAGCAATATTGTATGATGATCTACTGTGAATAACTTAGTTATGCTCAGAAATGCAATGATCTAAGACTATTCTCTATAACTTATGATGACAAGTGCCGTCCATCTTCAGAGAAAAAAAAAACAACAAGAAAAAACTGGTAGAGCCTGAAAGTACACCAAAGATACTTTTTCTTTCTTTATTTGTCTTGTTTTTTTTTTTTTTGTCTGTGTTTTCTTTCACAGAATGATTTAGATGGAAATGTGTTTTGGATGACTACTCATGTATAACCCATATCAAATTATTTGCCTTCTCAATGAAGGGAGCCTTGCAGAGGGGGAAAGAATTTAGAACTCAACATTAGAAAAAAAAAGAATGTTAAATGGTTTTTACATGTAATTTGGAAAAATAAAAGATTAACTAAGAGATGTCATTTTGATTGGGGTTTTATGAAAATGGGTAGAAATTTTTCAAGTGAGATGGAGTCAGGAATTTATAAGGCAGCATGTGAGTAATGGCCCGGAGGAAGAAAAATAAATATTCATGGTATAGAAAATAGTCTATTTTCATTGGAGAAAATACTTCGTGAAGGACAGTGATAGAAAACTGAAAATGTGATGTGATGCCATGTTCATGGATGGCAAGCAAAGATATTTGAAATTCACTTGGTAAGCAAAGGGGCGTCAGAGAAGACATTTGAACAGAAAAGTATTAAGATTAACTACTCTCTACAATGTTAGTTTTAACCATGAATCTCATCCTCCATCTGTGACTTGTTTCAAGTATACATTTATTTAGAAGTGAGCAGCTATATTAACTTACTTGTATGTAATTAATACTGGGCTAAAAGTGGATTTCCACTTATAGATTTTTTTCATGTTTATTCTGGTGATAAAAAACTAAAGCATTCAGCATAATTTTTTAAAGATACACTACTGAAAATAAAGACATAAATAATAATGCCTCACCCCCCCTAACTGCTACTATTCTACTGTTGGGGGCAATAACTATTTAATCATAAATTATTTGGTGAGGAGCAATAGAGAAAAAGAGATGCTTCTTCCAGTCTAGGCCTTATAACTATCATTAAAAGGAGTAATCATTGTATGAAAGTGGCCTATTTTTCCTGCATTTACAATACCAGCTATACAATGACTGACAAGAACTAAGTCCAGGATTCCTGTGAACGGCAGCTCTTCCCACTCCATAGCCCCATCCCTCACCAGCTACTATTTCCTATTAGTAAGTTTCTCCTCTTATTTTTGTAGAAAGACTGAGGTTGGCTTGTCTTCGTTCACTCCATGGCCCAATTCCTAACTTCTTCTGGCCTTCAAGTCATGTGCCCCATACTGTCGGCTAATTTTGGACTTTGGATCTTTTCTCAGCAACCTGGATCTCCTCTCCTGAAACAGTTTACCACCCCTGAGGCCACCTACCATAGAGTATGCTCCACGAGGTCCTCCTCCTTCTACTCTTGGAGTCTCAATTTTTTTTGAGACACAGAACTATTTATCTTTATTCCCTTCTTAGGACTATTTCTAACATTCTATATTTCAAATCACTGGGTACTTTCATTTTTCCTCAACGCAGTCCCTCTCACCTTTCAGATCCTTTTATGTTATCCCCATTAGAAAATAAGCTACTTAAGGCCACAGTTTGGCTTTCTTTTTACTTGTATTTATATACCAAACTCTTAGCACAGTCTCAGTCGCATATTAAGCACTTAACAAATTCCCTTTGTTCCTTCCTTCTTTTCTTCCTTTTTTCCTTCCTTCCTTCCTTCCTTCCTTCCTTCCTTCCTTCCTTCCTTCCCTCCTTCCTTCCTTTCTTCCATCCTTCCTTCCTTTCTCCCTTCCTCCCTTCCTTGCTCCCTTCCATACCACAATGATTAGAAGCAAATCCCCTAGAGATGTAGCCTGGAACAGGCTTCTATTGGCCCTATAACCACAGCCACTAAAGATGCAAAAAAAGCTAATGCCACCAAAGTTCTGGGCTCTCGCATAGTTTTTTTGTTTGTTTTTTTGTTTTTTGTTTTTTTGCCTTTTGGAGGGCAATTGGGTTTAAGTAACTTGCCCAAGGTCACACGGCTAGGTTTTTGTTTGTGTGTGCATTAAGTGTCTGAGGCCGTATCCGAACTCAGGTCCTTCTGACTCCAGGGCCGACGCTCTACTTTCTGCGCCACCTAGCCACCCCAACTGGTATAGTTCTATCAGCAGAAATCACATTAAAGAAGAACAATTGCCATCTATTTTGTGTTGCACCTTAAGGACCATGGGAACATTCCATCTGACTTGCAGCTGAAATTGATACTCGCTGTCTCTCCTTGTTAGAATATTAGCTCCTATGAACTTCATAATAACAGGAAGAGACTTATATAAACTGATGCTGAGTGATGAGAGCAGAACCAGGAGAACTTTATACACAATTACAGACACATCCTATGTGTTATGACTAACTTTGATTGACTGGACTCCCCTCAGCAATGCAAGTTTATAAGACAATACCAAAAGACTCATGATGGAAAAGGATATTTATATCCAGAGAAAGAACTGCAGAGTCTGAATGCATATTGAAGCAAACTTCTTGCTCTCTCTCATTTTTTGTTTTGTTTTTTTTTTTCTTCTGTTCCTTCTTTCTTGTTCATTCCATTGGTTATAATTCTTCTTTACAATTTGACTTATGTTTAACTTGAAGGCATTTGTAAAATTTATATTCGATTAAATCCCGAGATGGGGGTGGGGTGGGGAAGGGGGAAGGAGAGGGAGGGTGAGAAAATTTGGAACTCAAGGGTTTATGGAACTGAATGTTGTAAAATAAAAATAAATAAACAAATTTAATGTGGGGAAAAAACCCAAACGAACATGAGCTCCTGAGAGCAGAGACTGTCTTAATTTGTAATTTGGACTCCCATCACATAGAATAACGTTTTTCACATTCGAAGCACTTAATACATGTTTTTATTTTTTCATTTACTCATTCCCCAACATAAACTACCAAAGTGTTTCTGTATCACATATCAATTACTTCTGAATTTGTTTCCCCTGGAGTCATGCTATATACCAACTTGAAGCCCTAAAAATTATATACAAGTGGTCATTCCAACATTCCTAGACTGAAATTTGGCCCCAAGTATTCCAGTATGATGCACATAATGTACTTGTCTGCTGGCATGACTGTGCTTGTGGCCATCTGTCACAATAAAATTATGCTCATTTAAAACGAAAGTTTTAGAAGAACAATTGGAAGCATCTTTCACTGGATTGTCTAACAAAATTCAAGTGTAAAAGGTAGTGCCAAGTGCCAAGAACTTTCTTGCCAGACTATAATATCTATCCACCACAGACAACTCTGTCACCATATCATGAACATATTTAAAAATGCTTTCTTTTAAACCAATGTGTTTTAAAAAGGAAAATTATTGTAATTTGCCATAAACTAACACGAGGCCAACTTTAGAAAAATATTTTTCTTGAAAATGACTTTAAGGTGACAAAATATAAACAATTTAGGTATTTAGGGATAGTTGTAATTTACAGTGCACCACAACTAACAGTTTCTAAAGATCACTGTAGGCCAGGAGTCAGGCAAGACTAAGATGCTATTGTGGCACAGAGCCAGTTCTTAAGGAATTCCCCTAATATGCATGACCTAGGATACAAGTATAGGCTTCCACATAAGCAAGCATTTAATAGGAAAGGGTCTGCTGAGGAAGATGTAAGGGCTTCAAGTACATGTCTTCGTCACATCCCTGACGACTGTCACTCAGAATGGCCTAGTTTTTCCCCTGGGGGTCATCAAAGGACAAAAGGAAGGTTATCGGAAACTGTGCTCACTACATTTTCTTTTGCCATTACATAAGATCCATATTCTCTCTCAGTAAATCAACTATTTACTTAAATACTGAGGCTCTGCATGCTCTTCCCATTCCACTGTACCAGATCAGAACCCTAGTTAGATTATTTGTCAAAATATAATTGAATTAAACTCCATGTCTCCTTATCTTTTTTCTACTTTTCTTTACCCATGAAATACTCCTATGAATCACATTATACTTATTGATATATCTGTAATCATTACTATTACTATAAATGTAAACTCTTTACTCAATTACTTTTAAGCTCACAACATAGAACAGGTAAAGGAGGAAATTAAAATCAAGGAAGAAACTGATAAATTAAAAAGTAAGCAGATACTAGAATCTGTATCATCTCAAAGTTGAATTTTGATTTATTTTACCCTTGTCCCAAATATATGTATGATTTAATTTTATCTATTCAATGTGGTATTTTTAAAAGGGAAGCACTGTCAGCTGACTATTTTTAAGTGGTTAACCAATGAACTGTATTCAGTGAATGAATAAAAAAGTATAGTTTGGCTCCTCCAAAGCTATATATCTGTATCTTTAGTCCAGACTTAAAATGAAACATCCCATATTCCAAGCCCATGGTCTCTCCATCCAGGTCATCGGTTTTATACTCTATGTAATCATGTTCCCTCCTTTAAAAAAAAGTCACTCCTCCACATGTTGATAAATTATTGCATGCAGGAAATTTGAATTGTTCTGTTGAAAAATTCAAACATCTATACCTTTTTCAGTTATTTCAATTTGTAAAAAGTTGTGGTTTTGGGTGAAACTAGATTACTTGATATTTACCAAATTGAATGTTGTTGAAAAAAATATTAGAGCCAGCATGGTATTTTTAATTTCCTCACAACAACTAGTCAACTTCAATCAAGTTTATTTACATTATAAACAAGTATAGCACAGAACACAATAACAAGTCTTCTATGTCAGTGAACCTACCAGTGAACAGAGCAGATTATGTCCAAATAGTCAACGTATCTACTCAAATTATTAGGAAGTATTCACTGTCATTTGAAATAATTTTGTGACATTAAGATTACACTGTAAACTTTGATTTGAACTGTTTTCAATAAAAAAAATCAGATAGGTTTTGTAGATGTTTTAACAGAAAATATTTAACAATTCTTCCTCCCTTCCTAAGTTCTTGTGCTCTTCTTTAAGGAACAAGCACAATCATTTGTAAAATTCTGGGTAATGGCTTATTTTAGTCATTACCAATTAATTGAAACATAGCAAAATTATATATGTATATGTACATATATATGTATGTATTTAAATTGCACACAAATTAGCAATTATATTCACATGACAAATGCAAGATTTGTAGGGTATGATTTTGTTAGCATTTAGCAAGAAAGAACAGAAGCAAACAACGTAGAGATATCATCAACCATTCTTGCCACCACCAGCACCATCTGCTGACCACCTGTCATTGACTGGCAAGTAAGCCCAAGATTCTAAGAAACAGAAGTATCTCTCAGTCTACTGGCTTTGCTTCCAGTCTGACTCCTGCAGCCATCATTCAGAAGCAAGATCTCCAAGGCAAAGAATCTACCATCCCTACCACTACCAGCAACTTCATCTTCAAATCCACTGTCACCAATAGGGCAGGCAAAGTAACCTAGGTGAAACAGCAAAGAATTCTGAGTATTAGACAAGGAAGCAGCATATACCAAGCAGGTTCAATTAATGCCACCACTTTGACCACCACACCGTAGATATAAATGGAGATAGCCCAGAAGCCCTGGGAAGAGCAAGACTACCTTACCACCACTGCCCAAATCTGTTTCAAGGACATTCTCACAGCCATCTTCCACAGGAATGTCTGCTGTAGGGGCAGGTAGGTGGTGCAGTGAATAGAGTACCAGCCATGGAGTCAGGAGGACCTGGATTCAAATCCAGCCTCAGACACAACACATAAGTAGCCATGTGACCTTGGACAAGTTACTTAACCCCAATTGCCATACCTTCCCCCTGCCAAAAAAAAAAAAAAAGGAATGACTGCTGTGAAACTCAAACCCCGTACCTGCCTCTGAAAGAGCCACAAGCCCTTGCCTCTTCAGCAGCCAGAGCTACTGAATCCCCAGAAAATCAAATCTCCGTACCACCACCAAGGTCCAAGGAACCATCAAACAGTGCAAAGTCAGAAACGAATATGGCTTTATCAATATAAATTACATCAAGGAGAATACATTACCATCTGCTTTGCCATTGCCTAAAGACTACTGGACCTGTTCATCTGACCTGAAGCTCAAATCTCTTATGTATTGTCCCTCCCTATTTAAATGTCAGATCCTTGAGAGTGAAGGCTGTCTTGTTTTTCTATTTGTATTTTTCTATTTGTACCCCCAATGGGTAGTGAAGTTAGTGCAGGCACATTTTAAGCCTAGAAAATATTTTTTTTCTGTCATTCAATTATTTCTACCACAACAATATTTAGTAAAATCCAGGAGGGTGGGGGTGAAGAGAATGTTTTTAAATATACATCAAACTTGAAAAGGCCCTCACAACTGAATTGATGATATACTGGGAAACTAATAATTCCCTGAAGAATTTCTGAGAAAACCATGTTCCTTTATAGGATCTCTTGCTAGAATGCATTAGATGTGATTACACTCCCATGTTTTATTTCATAAGCAATTGAAATAATAGGCAGTTTCTGAATTGATGGTTTATTTAGACTATCTCTTGATTTTTTTCCTTTATGAAATATACTCAATTGTTTTCTAATATAATATTAAGCCTTTTCTGGAAATTCTTACAAACTTAAGTGCCCTTTAGGAGTGGTAGGCTACATTTTTAAAAAATCCACCTTAACTTTTTCTGCTAGTGTATAATAATGCTAGTTGAAAACTTCATGACAAAATGTTAAATAAACATTTGACCACTTTTCTTATAAAATTACATTGAATATTTCTTTTCCACGTTTAGAGTAAACTATGTGGAAGTCTCATTACACTCGGTCCTGCTCAGTTACAGCCTTTGATTAACAGTGATCTCTCCAGTATATCCTTCAAGGAAACTTAAATACTTTACTTCTTAGAAAGGAATTATTAGAATAGGCTTAACTTAATAGTGAACAAAAATAAAAAGCAAAGAATAATGTGGAAGAATATTCTCCAGGGTCAGATTTCAAGGAAGGTGTTCTAGTATATTAAAGATTATTCTTTGGTGGAGGGAGAGGGTAAGAACCCCTGAATTACTTGAGATTCTATCAAAAATGATACTTGAACATAAACATCCAGCAAATACCAAGAATTGATTTTTATTCAATAAAAATTTGAACATTTGTTTATTGAAGAATTTTTGTATAATTTGTAGCCATTTTTTCATATATGTTCCATTAACAAAATATCTGCCTATAAAGCAAGAAGGATTGCCTAATAAAATGCAGAGCATAAAAGAAATACCTGACAAGCTTAAGTTATATCTATTTTAAAGACAAAACAGAGTATTTGCTTTTTTTTTTTTTTTTGGTAAGTAGTCCCATCTTCATTTAAAACACATTGAGTAAGCAAAATAATAATTTTCCTTAAATTGAGGTTACTTGAATATATAAAAACAATTAAAGAGATCAATTGTTTATTTTTTTCTTAAGACATACCATGATATTACTAAGAATCAATTAATGGTAACATTTCTTTGTTTAAGTACAGTTAAAGTGAGCAATAAATTTACTTAAATTATTCTATAGTTGTTTGCATAGGCCCCTACACCATAAATCTCCTGAATCAATTGCAAAAGACTAATGAATTTTAGTCTCTGTAACTTCAGGCAGAAAGAAATGCCAAAACAATATTCAGTGCACATGTAATTTATATTGGGTTTAGAATCTCCAACATGCATTGACCACCTGATTAAAAGCACTATCATACAACTTGATACGATATAAATATATTCTCCCAAATATCATATCTGTACATTTTTGCATTTCCAAAATCTTATTAAAATATCAAAAATAAATTACACACAATAGCATCACTAAAAATCTTATTACCTCTCTTAGGTAAGGTTCATTTTCACATCCTAGGAGGCATATTTGGTAGCCAAATTTGACACTTTGGTGACTTAACTGACTTTAAAATTATAAGTTATAAAATCAAAAGAGAGCAAGGAGCCAAAACAGGTGCTTATATTTTGCTCAGATGTTAAGTTCTCCACTTTGGTGTCAATCCTATATTTAGCATTTTTAAAAGTAGCTTATGCCTATCAATTATCTCCATAAATCAGTGATTTACCACTAGAAATATGTGGTTGTGAATGTTTACTAATTAAGCTGGAAAGTCTCCTAAAAGTATGTACATAACATGAAAAGCATTAGGATACAAATAGTTATTGTTTAATCTTCAAATTTAAGAATTAAAAGTCATTAATGAAAGTTAGTATCCCGAAAGATAAATTCAATGCCTAGGAAATCTTTATGTGACAGCATTTAAACAGATTGTTCTGCTAGATAATAAACCACCAGAAAACTGTTTGGAATTAACAATTAGAAGAAAGACTTTTCTACTAATAACATCACAGGTTCAGTATCTATCCCATTTGACTTTGTTTCCTTTTTCAGACAAACCTAAAAAGAATAATCAATATTAGTGGCCCAAACTTTATAAAAGTTGATAGACTTACTTTATTTCTCTCTACAAAGACTAATTTCTCCCTTCTCTGGTGCTGTTATTTTATTTTTCATCAGAACCTAATAGTACAGTATACTTCCCTTTCTATCTCCGACCCCCCCTACACACCCAGAATATACTTGGTCAGTGTAGATCTAAGTGAAATGTTAAATAATTATATTGACAGACACCCTTTCTATAATATTACCAATTTCCAAATATTACTCATATTCCCTTAGCACTAGGGTGAAGAAAATAACTGATGAAAGAATTACATTAATCTTTATTTCCCATACTCTTTATTGAGATTAGTGCCTTTTGATTCTGATAATATTGCCTGTTTTCACAATAACAAAAACAAACAAATTAAAAACAACCCCAACCCTATAAACCAAGTACAGTTCCAGGTCAAACACTTTTGAGAGCCAGGTGCAAATCTTTGGTTTTCAATTTTTATTGATCTTTTCTAGGGACTGAATACAATAACCCTTTTTGGCTGATCTTTGATTTTCCTATATTAATTTCAGGGAAAATAATGAAGGAAAACTGTATTTCTTAGGGTCCATATTAACAAGAGTAAATAAAGTAATTGTGAACGGTTATGAATTTATTTGCTGTTTATACTCTGGTGCAATTCCAAGGGTAAGAATAGAAAATTTAGGCATCTGTGAAACTTTATCCTGTAGGGGAAAACTAACAGCTGCTTCCATTTACAACTTTAACGACCTAACCTCTGGTATACGACAGTTTGCTTGTCTGTCAGATCACTAACCATAGGTTTATGATATAAAACTTTGACATACCAAAGGGAGCAGGAAATGTGGGGGGGGGGGGAAGAAGGAAGAGAAGGGAAATAATTCACAACCCACGGTTTATTTTTAAAGATCTTCCTACTTGATTCCTGCTTCTTAAACCATGCACTTCTTTCCCTTACTCTGTTAGCCTAAATTTCCACGTTTACCGCTTCTGACATTTTGGTTATTTTCCTGGACACTTCTATATTTAAATCGTCAGGCATCCTAGGCTGTGTCCCTTTCCTTCTACACTCCCATCTTAGCCTCAGCTAATCTGTAATCATCACCACCTTGTCAAGCTTCTTGCCTCAGGATGATTTTCCCTTCACTGCTAGAAAGGAAAAAAAAATAAACGCAGTAATATGAGCACCTATGAAGTGGCATAGACAATACCCCACACGCCAAACAAGCTCAAGCAGCTTCTCCAAGTGAGGCGGCCCTCTCTACCCAACTTTGCACACTGCCTGGGAGGCAGGCACACTTGTATTCCTGTTTCTGCAGGAGGGACCTCGTCCGCTCACAACCACACCCACATGGGGCTCTATGTCAACAGCCCTGGCTGGATGGCATCTGTGCGTAACCGAGCAACTTTCCCCAGCACAGCATCAACTTCCAGGGAAAGCCCATAGCAGGGGAGCCCCACTGCGGCTAGTGAATCAAGTCCCCGACCCCCACCCCCACCCCCACCCCGAATCCTTAAGTCCCCCGCCCTCCGCCCCCATAAAGGGAGACAGGATCCTACCAGAACGGATCTTGATTATATCCATGAACTCGTCCCCAGCAGTGTCTTCCTGAAGCTCCTCTGGCCATCCCCGCCGAGCCATAGCGATTCACCGACTCCAAGGAAACCTCCCCCGCTACTCCTGGCTCCCCACCGACGCCCCCCCAAACTTTGAGATGCTGCTGCTTAGGTTGGGTTTTGTTTAGTCCGGACTCCTGCTAAAGGCAGAAACTCGTCAGGGGAAAAGAAAGACGTTGTGTCCAATGAGCGCATTTACCTCTGCCGGGTTGGGTCCATAGGGCACGGGGGTGAGGGGTGGAGGAGGGCACAGAATGGAAAGGCCAGGGCTTGTCTCTTTTGGATGGGGTGAATGGGTGGGGGTGGCGGGTGTTGCTGTCAAAATACCTAAACTCTCTTCTAAACGCGAGGAAACAGGTGCCGTGTACCCGTATACCCAGCCCCAAAATAGAGCTTCGAGTCCGAGAAGGTGAAAGTGGAGGAGGTTCACTGCGCTCAATAAATCAACCGACAAGTTGGCGATTCCGGAGACTGGCTGCTCCACAGGCTTAGGATCAATGCAAAAACAGGAGCAATTAGGAAGCAAATTGCCAAAAGCAGTGCACGAGTTCATGAATGATTTAGCATTGCAACTTAAGAAAATAATAGGAGAGAGGTCATTGGTTTTAGCCTTGGAGATGGCTTGCTCAGGGTGAACCCACTGACTTTACTTCTTTTGCCTAGACTCCCCGGGAGAGGGACTTTAACCCTATGGGAAGAAATGCAAATTCCCTTAAGTAATGGGGTGGTTTCATTAAGTGAGGAGCCACCCTTCACTTCCTACCTATTCCCACTCTCCTAGTTAGGCTGAGGTGATGGTATTTAACCTTGGATCTGAGAACCTAAAAAAATACAGATAGAGATATCTATCTTTCAGAACAATTGTTTTCCTTTGTAATCTTATATTTTTATATATTTTATTATAGTCATTTTAAAACATTCACCATATTATCAAAGGGTTTTATGCAAAAAAAGGAAAATAAAAGAACCCCTGCCTAGTTGTTTTAGGGCTGTGATTGGTCAACAGCCTCTCAAGTGACAATAATAGAAGTTCAAGGCTTCCACAAAAGTGCTTAAGTCACTCACTGGTCCCAGTCAGTTATTTCTCAACAATTTGTGATTGCACTGCAGCTGAAAGTGGGCTTCCTACACTTAACCTGAGAAGAGAATCACCAAACACCCCAAAGCACCTTATTCTTGACTTACAACAGTTATGCGTTACATTAATAGATAGAGAGCTGGACACCACACCTAAGAAGACCTGGGTTAAAGTCTCACCTTCAACACATACCATCTGTGTGAACTCAGGCAAGTCATTTAGCCTAGAGTTCTAAAATAGGGTTCTAGGTTAGAGATTTCAACAGAAGGCATAAAACACTCCACTAGAGCAGCCAGAACTAGATTGAAATGTAATTGGGAAATATTAAATACATTACATTTTAAAACTGAGTCAATATGTGACAGCAGAAATCCTTGTTTAAGTATTAGTGACATCCCTTCTATTTGAGTTGATCACTGCTCTCTAAGATTGTAAATTGTTTTAGACTAAACCTATATTGGTAAAGGGAATTTCTTTCTTTTTTTTTTTAAAGCGATTGGGGTTAAGTAACTTGGTCAAGGTTACACGGCTAGTCATTATTTATATGTGGGTCCTCATTTTCTGAGGCTGGATTCGATCTTGTGATCTCCAAGGCCGAGGCCGGCGCTCTTACTCGCTGCGCCACCTAGCCGCCCCTTCTGAATTTCTTCAGAGGGCTCCAAAATCCTTATCCTCCAGATACCTGGAAACTGCTGGTAGAGGTGTGAGGTAGCTGTACTAAAAGCTACCCCATCCCCTACCCTCCTAATGTCCTGCCTTCACAAAAGTTTAAAGACCTGAACTGCAAATTCTATGAAAAAACAAAACAAAACAAAAACAGAAACGTGGGTGGAGAGGTTCCAAGCTCAAACTGACATAAGGAACAGAAAAAACAAACAAACAAACATTAAGCCCTTTTTTTCTTCTTCTGGGACTCCCTTTCCACATACAGATTTCTCCTCTAATAGTTGATGTTTAAAGCTATTAAGAAAGAATACCATATTTAGCTATACCTTTTCTTTAATACAACTATGTAGTAGGCAACTATTAATGCTATAGACATTCCCTCTCCACTGTTTTAGCAACCATTTGCAGATAGGGACTAGGACTGTTGCTTCTTTGGTACTTAGACACTTTGGTACACTCAGGGAACCCCTAAAGTGAGGAAATTTCCCCTGTCAAAGCAGGCTGAGAAATTCTTTTCAACTTAAGACACTTACAGAACTGCCTTTAGAGCCCTGAGAAGGTAAGAGTTACACAGCCAGTATGTCTCAG
This sequence comes from Gymnobelideus leadbeateri, assembly GCA_011680675.1. Taxonomy (NCBI): domain Eukaryota; kingdom Metazoa; phylum Chordata; class Mammalia; order Diprotodontia; family Petauridae; genus Gymnobelideus; species Gymnobelideus leadbeateri. The sequence goes on from WOXC01009603.1 coordinate 655,641, forward strand.
AGGGCAGGTTTTGAACACACTACTTTGCTGTCTCTCCTACTATTTACAGCAATGTAAATATCACTGGATATTTCCTGGTAAAATTGTAAAGTAGGTGCAGGTGATTATAACAGTAGGAACAAGTCAGTTTCTTTCAGAAGTAGGTAAAGGAGACAAGTTTTTCCAGAAGTCTTATAGGCCTCTGAGCTTGTGATGTTTGTGTTGTTCCAAGAAATAATTTTAAGTAGTTATCAGCAAGTGGCAAGTGGTGTGTGTGTGTGTGTGTGTGTGTGTGTGTGTGTGTGTGTCTTCAAAAAGTCATCTGATCTGGCAAACATTATGCCAATAACATTACAGGTTTGTGTTTTGTTTCAATCAATTCACCAAAATGGAGTAGAAAAATTGAGTAAGCAAATCAGAGCAAGTGTTTATGATGACTAAAGAGAAACAAACAAATTCGACTGTGTGAGCCCCCAGAAAGGGGCTATGACATGTGTCTAAAAGTAATGAAAGATCAAGAAGTTGCTCCAAGTGATGCCGACCTTATGGACCACATGCTTAGGAAGTAGCTATTTCTGTTGCAGGAACACATCCTGCACATAACCATATTTAATTCAGTTTTCATGTCAATCAAGAGTAGTACAGCTACTGTTCTTTCTAAAAAGTAATAAAGTAGGCCTGCTGGCCTCGTGACTTTGAAAAGTTTGAAGACTTAACATTTATCTCATCACATATGCGAATTAAGCAGAATTTACTCTTACTCTCCTGTACCACAGAAATTTCTGAGATAATGCATATTCTGCTGCATCCTTTCATTAATAAGAGAAATTCTGCTGACATTTTGTTCTACATTTGGAAATATTTGCAGGTATGAAGACAAACATCACTGTAAATCATATTATGCTGCATGGTTTCAGATTACTAAGTAGGCATATTATATGATTTGGCCAACTAGAATACAGAATAAAAGGTATGATCAATAGAAACTATGCCAATCTATTTGATAAATAGCTCAGTACATCCTAGAAGCTCTCTGATATAGTTCAAAGATGTTACATTTAAAAGCTCTAGAGTAATCTTTTTTGTACCATCAGAGACTTATAGAATATTAGAACTATAAAAGACATTAGAGAGTTTCTAGTCAAAGTTCCTCTTTCAGCAGATGAGAAAACTGAGGGCTGAGAGTGGTTATAACTTTTCCCCAAAGTTTCCCACAGTAGAGGACAATACAGAAATCCATTTTAAATATACATTATATGTACTGTCATTTTTTTTATGCAAAGGTCCCCCTTGATATGAGTAGAAAGGATCAGTGTGATCATGGATCAATGTGTTCATTAGTTATCTCTCTTTCTTTAGGATAATTGCAAAAAATACAGTTAGAGGCAAATGTGTTTCAAATGTGACTGGAAAATATTTTCCCATAAGAATGGAATTATGTATAACTTAAATGTGTCATCTTTTAAATTCCAATTGCATGTTCTGCAATTTTTCTAATTGCCATATTTAACTCTTCAGGCAATTTGAACCTTTATATTTTCCTTTTCTCCCACACCCTTGGTTTCTTCAGCCCATATCAGGTGTAAACGTGTACTATTATATGAAGAACATCTGCAGTAGGAGATCAAGATCATCTGGGCCATGGTGTATTTATAACTAGTGACTTCCAAATCCCATTCTAATTATAGTCAACCATTAAAAAACTCCAGTGGCTTAATTAAGCAAAATACCCCACAGATATTGACTTTCTCTGAACTTTTTGCTTCAGGGGTTGAAGAAGAAGACAAAGGAAAAGGAATCAGAAAAGTTTTGAGAAAATTCTACTATTCTTACCTTTTGGCTGAAATCCCTACATCTGGATATGTGAGTGTATATGTGTGTGTGTGTGTGTGTGTGTGTGTGCGCGCGCGTGTGTGTATGTGTATACTTGTGTATATATATATATATATACAATACATTTACACATGTAAATAAATTATACATATAATATATGTCCATTGCTACCTAAATTTAAAAGAAAAAAAGACAAAATTAAAAATAAATTTATTTTCACATAAATAGACAAATTACAGGATGAATTTTATATTTAGTATCTAATAAATGTGGATGAACTTTGAGTCATTGTGAAGAATATTTTTTCTTTCTAAAGAATTTGACTAGTATTCCAAGTAAAAATATTTTATAAACAATATTGAATAATTTTAAAATAACTCATTTTAAATCTCTTTGAGAGCCAACCAGAAAAGATAAAAGTATATTTAGTATATTGATCAATGGCTAGCTACATGGTATTGGGGGAAGAGTTTAAAAGAGAAATTAAACATTATAAACATGTCTCCATTTCTTCATCTGTAAAAAGGTGGTTGGAATATATGACTTCCACGATGTCCTTTTATCTCTGAATGTTAGTGGGCCTATCATTATAAGATGGCAAAAATTAAAAACAAACAAACAATACCCACTTGCCCTGAAGGAATTCTCTTCCAAAAGCAAAATTGAGCACTTTTATAATCCTGAAGGAAAACTAGGAAATAAGACAAACGATTTTAATACTAGACAGTGTGTGTGAACTGATATGACTGGTGAATATAATTTTAGGAAATCCAGAGCTAGAGAGATTATATTCATCATCATTACTATTTTACGGGATCTCTTATTTTTTCATTTGCTATGTTCTCTCCAATGGTGCACAATGAAAACCATTTTTGTCCTCTTGGGTAATTCTGGTCCACAGACATTCATAAAGACAATAAAAATTGTAATTGTCTTGATATTTTAGGTTTACTGATCAATCACTTGGACTGTTTACCAGTTTCCGTGTCGTCAAACTTGACTGGTTGCCATTCTTTTCTGCATATGCATTTGCTGTGTATGTGTGTGTTTATATGGATATATATGTATATGTGTGTATATTTCCCCAAGACTCTCCCTTATGCTGTTTCTCTTAAATATTTGCTCAGTAATGTGTGTGAGCCTACTCACACCAATCACATCATCCAATGCTTTTTGAGTAATCCCTAACTTTAATTGTTTAGAGTTTGTAACTTTCCATGACTTAGAGTCATATATCATCACCAAAACAATATTGATGTAACTTTATTTTGTACAGAATCTTGGAGTCATTAAAGGCACTACACATTTTTTCAAAGGGAATTCAGCCCTCTCTTCTCTTCCTCCTGTTAAATTCTTGGCCCACTCTATTGCATGTTTTCAGTGCCTTTCTGATGGCAGCTAGGTGTCAACAGCATATAGAGTACTAGACATGGTCTCAGTAAATCCTGAGTTCAAATTTAGCCTCCAACATCTAATAGCTGTGAGATTTAGGGAAAATCACTTAAACCTCTGTTTGCCTCAGTTTCCTCAACTACAAAATTGGGACAACAATAACACCTACCTCTCATGGTTATTGTGAGGATCAAATGACATAGTATTTATAAAGCACTTAGCACAATTCCCGGCGCATAGTAAGTACTATATAAATGCTAGGCATTATTATTATTACTATTATTATGAACCAATTTGCCAGCCACTTGAATTTTCTTTTTATTTTGGTCAGAAGAAAAGATATTATTAATTTATTTCTTTCCCAAGTAGAATATGACATTTATCTATTTTGATGTGTTATGATCAGTCTTATTTAGGAGATTCCAGGAAAGGTTCCAGGACTTAATAAAATCAACAATTGTATTGCCACCTAAAGCAATTATCTTCCCTATTTGGAATCTGTGTTATATATTCTCCATTGGTAAGCCCATGTCACCCTGCTTTATGTCTCTCACAATTACAATAATCAAAAGGCCAAAGTTGTCTCCTTGTAAAATAGCTCAAATAATTTTGCATAATTTAAAAAATATACAGTGAAATCCTTATTGGAGGAGAAAAAAGGGTGGCATCTTGTTATACTGAATCAAAAGTGTTGTTGTTTTTTATAGACAACAAACTATAAGATAGTGGACTCTACTCTCTTTTAGTCTTTTTAAAACACTGTGTCACTGGAAAACTATGATCAACTCTAGAATATTATTTGTGAAAATAATCTCATTCTCTTTCCATAATTTTATCAAAGATACTTCCAATGTACATGAAATTTTCCCACAAAAAATCTCATACAGATGGATAATTAAGTAGGCATTTGGTTCAGTAGTTAATATTCTCTTGGACACTTTTTTTTTCTATAACAAAAAATGTCTTAATTTTTTTTCCCTTCCAAGGCTTATGGTTTCTTTCCCCCTTTGGACACATTGAAACTGAGTACCTAAATACCCTCAAAATTGTGTCGACTTTAGTAGAAAACCTTTCAGTATACTTACTCTGGTCCAACTGCTCTTCCTACTTTGGCCACCCCCTGTGTCTTTTGATTCCATTTCTGCTTCTTTATATGGTTTTTCAAGTTCTGTAATATGAGACCTAATGCTGTTGTTCTTCTGTCTTTTATAGTTAAAATGACTTTTATAAAAATCACAGATACTGAAAATTTTTTATATATTTTTCTCCTTTGAGCATCATTTTAAAATAGTTTCAGGAAGATTTCATTTAATTGGGTTTTTAAATAAAGCAGAGTAATAAATGTGAATGTGTGTGTGTGTGCGTGTGTATGTGTGTGTGTGTGTGTGTGTGTGTGTGATGGAAGCACAATGATTGGCACATTAATCTAGGCTGAAGAAAATGGTGATTTGTCCCCAAATCATTTCTGTTCTCACCTTGGCACTGCATAGCTAGATAAATCTATATAAATAAGAATCTGTGTAAGGGAAAAGCTTGAGAGCATTTACCTCCTAAGCATGTTCTTGATTTTCTGGACTTTACTTCTACTTAGCTTCTACTACTATCTCACTATATAACCTCCCTTAGTTCCTGGAGCTCCTTCACCATATAGTATCTTATCATCACTGTGGCATGCTCACCATGGAATTTCCCTTCATAAATTCTGCCCCCTTTCTCCTATTCTCCAAAAAGTATTCCTTTTGTAAAGAGGCCTGGGGCCAGCCTGCCTTCATTCTCTTCTAAATCATGTTTCTAACTTTTTGTACTTAAAACACAAGCTATCTTATTTCCACTGCTAACTCCCTTCCATTTTTCAGCTCTTTTTATATATTGTGTTTGCCCATTACAATGTAAGCTTCTTGAGGGTAGGAAATGTTTATCTTTTTGCTTGTGTTTGTATCCCTAGCTGTTAGCAAAATGCATGGAACAAAGTAAAGACATAAAAAATGTTTATTTCCTATTTTTCCCTTCCTACCTTCCTTTCTTCTTTTGTTCTTTCAGGTGAAAATAACTCAAATAATAAAAGATACTAAGTCCATGACATACTATAATAAATTGAAAGAACTGGGGCTCTTTAGTTTGGAGAATGACAGGGAAATCAGCTATTATTGATTACTTTTATTTATTTTTAATTTGATGCTGGATTAAACGTTCTTTTTTTGGAATAGAAAGCCCTAATAGTCAAATCAGTCTCACAGAGAGTGTTTCTTAGGTCTGGGTTACCTATAGATTAAGTGAATGAATATATTGAAAAGACTATCATTTAGTAGCCTATAATTTAGTAGAATAAAATAATCAAAAGATTATAAAGTGTTTATTTCGATTAACTAATTTATTTTTAGTTTCCAGCATGCACTTCAATTATAAGTGATATAAAATATACAAAAATGTGATATGAAATCAACATTTTTAAAAGGCTTAATTACCTTTTCTAACAGAAAGGAAGGTGGATTAAAGGATACTCCCCCTTTCTAGAGAAATAGGAGTTGACCAGAGAATGCTCCCCTTTCTGGAAGCAGGAGAAAGGTTACGGAGGCTAAGTTCCTTTTTGCAGTCTTAGTGGATAAAGTCCTCTTTTTTCCTTGAGTTAGATTCTAAGCAGACTAATGGAATCTTTTAAGGAAGATGTGGGGGGGATCTGTTAACTACTAACCACAAATTTCTCTTTCCCAGTACATTTTCTGGTTACAAAAGGCACCACCTGCAGCAAAGGACTCCTGGCACAGGATTTCAAAAGTCTGGGAAAAGCTAACTAGTCAGGTGACCTATCTTGTCCAGTTGAATTACCTTCAGTAAACATTTCCACATGATTTTATTCCACTTTTCTGTTATAAAAATCCGTTCTGTAAACTACCCCTTGTCGCTGACCTCTAAAGGAGCCAGGTAACCTAATTTGGCATGCAAATACTAGTTTCAAAAATTAAATCATAGATGGTTTTGTAACCTTGTCTTCAGTTTCCTTTTTATTTCCTATAAGTTTAACAAGAAAAAAACTCAGCATGAAAGGGACATTCAAGTATTTGAACATGGTTGTTGTGGGGATTGGATGGGTTAGTCAAATATTCTGTTCACCCCAAGAGGGCAAAACCAGGTAGAGTTGCAAAGAGAAAACTTTCTTCTTTCCATTATGAAAACTCTAATAATGATTGATGACCAAAGTGGAACAAATGCTTTGGAAGTCATCATGCAAAGGATGGGTAACTTCTTATGGTAAATATTCTCCTTTGGTTTGAATTGGACTAGATGGCAACTCCAAAATTCTGTGATTCTGTAATATGCTTTAAAAATAATAAAATATTGGCAGCATGCTTATAATGAACAATCATGTTCCCTTAAATACACCTGGGTAACATAATTTGCCTACAGCATTGGTAATATTACATCTCACTCTACATAGGTACATATTATAGTATTTCCAAGGGTTTTCATAGAATTATCAGTGTGGTATGCTCATAAGTGATTATAATCTGCCTTTTTAAAATAAGGAAATCAGGACTCATAGAATCTGTGACCAGGCAAAACAATAATAAATAGATCCAGAACTCCAATCTAGATTATCAAATTCCTCATCTACTCTACTTTCCACTATTCAAGAAAAGAGTAGGACAACAATTTGAATACATAGAAAGGAGATGGGTCTAAAATGACAAACAAGATGCTTTGGCAGTACTGAGAAAAATTAAAAAAGGAACTGGTTGATCAGTCTAAATCTCAGGCTGTCATGATTATACCTATTTTCACTTAAACAATAAAAAAGTGGGGCAGGTAGGTGGTGCAATAAATAGAGCACCAGCCCTGTACTCAGGAGGACCTCAGTTCTAATCTGGCCTCAGACACTTGACACACTAGCTGTGTGATCTTGGGCAATTCACTTAACCATATTTGCCTTGCCATCCCTCCTCCAAAAAAATTAAAAAAGAGAACTTTTGAAATATATATATATATATATATATATATATATGTAAAACACAGCTATTTTACTTATCTCTATTTCCATCTCTCCAGATATCCAGTCAAAAAGCCCTCCCTTATTGAAACAAAGGAAAAAAAAACAGTTAACCAAAATCAACCAAAGACATCTGACATTATATAGCATGTTACATAGCCACATTTACCCAATTCTGGGTAAGAAAGAGATATCTTTCATTATCAATTCTCTGGATGAGAGGTTGTTAATAACAATTAATAAGAGTTAGGTGCCTTTTAATATTGTTTTCATTCACAGTTTTATAGTGATTTATGTATAATTTTCCTCCTGCTTCTACTTACTTCTCTCTGCATCAGTTTATGTGCCATCTCATGTTACTCCCACTTAAATTTCAGCCAAAACATTTCACCTGTCTGTATCCAAAATACTTCTAATAAATTTTCTCATTCTGCCTTTCTCTTAAGTTTAAAACCCATAGCTAATTTTAAAAGTAAACCTAGAATAGATGTCACAAAGGCAATTTACAGAGAGATGCAACTTGCCCATCCTAGAGACATACATAGTTTTATGGACATTATTGAACAAGATGAGTGATGCTGCAATTTTTTAGTGCTTTCATTATGTAAGCTCTTTCTAAATAGTATGGTATTTTAGTTTATAACTACAATAAAAACTACTTTCTTTGTGCTTAGGTATATGTGTATTCTTATGGTGCTCTGTCCTAAAAATGTTGAAGTAGAATAGCTTTATCTTTGAGTTTAGTATTTCATGTTAACCTGGAATTTCTCACCAGGTAGTAATGGTAAGGGAATTTGAAAATCTTCCCCGCCCCTTAATAGACCTAGGGAATTTGAAATTTTTCTCTGCGTTTTAAGAGGCCTAGGGAATTTGAAGATCTGCCTTGCCTCTTAATGGGCCTCACTTGGATGTCAACAAGGAAACTTGCTTACAGGAGGCTTATTTTTCAGTAACACCCACACCCTTTGTTTCTTTGCATTTAGAAAGTGGGTCATGAGTGTTGTGATGTTCTCTGACCCCAGAGAAGGTTTTATATAACTTTGAGGTAAGATTTTGCTTTGGGGCTCACTTGTGGAAAGAGTTGTGTGATTTGGTCAAATGAGACTCTGGGCATTCGTTGAAATCCCTGGTTTTGAAAATCTAGGTGTTGGTGCTTCTCTCTCTGGTAACTATGTATACATATAATGGTCAGATAGCTAGAAACCTTGTCTGTCAGTCTGTAGAAATGTGCTATTTTCTCTGCCTGTATCTTTTGTCTGCTTGTAATTTCTGTTTTTATTTTCTGAAGTTCAGGGTGCTGACTTTTCCTCTGAACTAAGTGAATGACATATGTGTGTTTGATTAAAGTAAGATTATTATTTTTTTTTGCCTTTTGGAGGGCAACTGGGGTTAAATAACTTGCCCAAGGTTACACGGCTAGTTGTGTGTGTGTGTTATGTTTCTTTGTTTTTTTTTATTTTATTTTATTTTTGTTTATGTGTTTGTGTTGTGTTTGTGTGCGTGCGTGTGTGTGCGTGCGTGTGTGTGTGTGTGTGTGTGTGTGTGTGTGTGTGTGTGTTTTGTTTTTGTGTGAGCCTGGAACCGAACTCAGATCCTCCCCACTCCGGGGCCAGCACCTTCCTCACTGCACCACCTAGCTGCCCCTAAAGTAAGATTTTTAACCCCTTTTGAATTGCTTTCCTTTAGAAAAGCAGATCAAAGAACCTGTGCTAGCAGCCATCCTGCTTGCTGTTACTCCAGGCTGCCCTATGATTTCCCTACATGCCAGCAATTCCTTTTCATCCTGGAAGATCACTTCAGCCTTGGTAATTCAAACCCTAAAAGTATCCTCGCTTCCTACAAATTCTCCTCATAATTAGAATGTTTCTCCCAGAATCTCCATTTAAGGAGACACCCAGACCAACCATCATTCCTTTCTTTTCCATCATGGTCCCACACCATGTTACCCCTCTCTTTTTTAGATTTTTTTTTATGTGTTTTCTTCCCCTATTAGAATATTAGTTCCTTGAGGGCAGGGACTATCTTTCTTTTAGCTTGTATTTGTATTCCCAGCATTTAATACAGTTACTGGCACTAGTAAGTGCTTAAAAATGTTTGACTGAAAAAATTTGCTGAAAATTGGTTAAAAATTGTAACCTATTAACATATGTAAACAAATACTTCTAACTAACCATTGGGAGAAAAGTATGTTGTTATAGCCGTGCCATTCCTCTTCATAATTGTCAGTGTTTTGAATTTAGAATGTATTTATTACCTTTTCAGGAAGTTTTCTAAAGGAAGAATTAAAAGGTTTCCAGGAACTTGGGATGTTGTTAGGTTTAAAGGGGATGGATGAAGGCCACCTATAGATCTTCTGAGCTTTTTTGAGCAATAAAAGTAGCAAAAGTATCAGGGTTCAATAAGGGAGATTAAAAAAAATTAGCCTATAAGCAATGAATGAGGGAGAATAGGAAGAGCAGTAGAGATTGAGACCTTTCTAGTTACATATGGGTTAAAGATTACAATGAATTAGCCTTCTAAAGGTGTGAGTACAGGGGAAGGTGGGTAGAGATTATATGTAGGAGATTTAGGGAGTCGGTGCTTGCTTTGTAAGTACACTGCTCAGGAGCTATTTTGGTACATGGTCCAAGAAATTCTATGCGTATCTATAACTCATTATAAATCACTTTCATTGATAAATTCTTTAGTCAAGTCAAACTGACCTGTGTGCTATTTCTCACATGTGATATTCCCCCTCAGAGTTTTCTAATTTTCATAAATAAAATGCCAGTGATAAAAAATGATAACCATATGCCCTCTTCAAATACTAAACATAACACTGTTTGTTTGTTTGTTTTCCCATAGGGAACTTAAAGTACTTCCTTGACCTATTTATTAAACTATCTTATGTTTGTAGCAAAATGGGATTTGAAATTGGGGAAAATTGGCAGAGAGATGAAGCAATTTGATCATTACTAATTCATTGACAAAACTGGATAGTGTAGTATGGAGAAAATAACCTGAATTTGGGTTCCAGACTCATTTCATGTGATTTATGTGTGTCTCGGTTTCCTTATTTGATAAAAAGGAAGGATAATTTTTATGCTTGCTCTCAACTGAGCAAGTTTATTATTAAGTATATAAATATACATTTATGTATGTATATGCCTGTCAGTGTAAGTGTAGGTATGTGTATGCATAATTGTATACAAGCACATAGACACACACATATACATGTACTTCTAGACTATCATCTATAAATATTAATTGATACATTTAGCCTCATAATAGCACTGCCTCATGCTTAATTTATTGAAATATAATCATCAGTATATTTAGACTACAAATTATCCTTAATCCCATACTAAGTCATTTACTCTACCTATATTAAGCCAGGAACATATAGTTTTATATAAGCTATAAATCTTAAACAAATATCACTGGAAAAACAATATTCAGATCAGACAATTTTGTAATATTTCCCTGTCACAGAAATAAACCTGAAAATAGCTCTGACTGCATTTAGTAATGAGATAAGAAATCAGATGTCATAACCAGAATTAGGATATTTGAGGCTGGAAGACAATCATGACATTGAATTCTGGGACCTTGGATCTCTTTTCCTCCTATATGTTCCTTTTCCTTTAAGTAGAAAGCCTTAGGTTCTCTTGAATACAACTAGAGAGTTCACCATAAGGAGTCCCAATAATTCTCTGTTTGTCTGAAAAAAACCTTAATTTGCAAGTTGTTTACTTGTAGAATTTGTCCCTGTTTCTTTACCTGATTGTGAACTATCATCCTTGCTAAAGTGACTTTTATTCCTACTTTCTTGGTTTATCTACTACCTTCTAAGAATTAGAAAAAAAACTTACTACTTGAAAGGATGTTTTGGTAAATATTTGTGTATGTGAATATATGTGTATATATGTATGTAGATGCATATATATGTGTGTGTGTGTGCATATATGTGTTTGTATGTGTATATAGTCTTTGATTTTTATATCATTTACCTTTCCCAATACATTCCTTCTCCCCATCTCCCAGAAGACAGTCCCATATAACAAATGTAGAAGAAAATTCACTACTGTTTTAGATAAAACCTTGACAGAAGTGTTTCTATTTATTAATTTAGATTATCATTTAAGAATTTCAACTTCGAGCCAAAAATGGGGAAAATATTACTATATAACTATAAAATTCTGTGACAATTCTCTATTTAACCCTTTCTTGGTTACAATTCATATATTCCTTAGTATCCAGTTCATGTTACGATATTTTAAACATGATATAGTGGATAGAGAGGCAGCTAATTAGGATGGGTAGAGAGTTGAACTTGGATCTAGGGCAATCCCACCTTTTACGCATACAAACTAAATGACCTTGGACAGGTCAGTTTCTTAATCTGTAAAATTGGTGGCATTGGAATTGATAGCCTAATACGGTTCAATATTGGGAAATTAAATTATTCTATCAGTGAAAATTGCACTAAGGATTTTGCTTTATCATCTTTTTTTTTTTTTTTTTTGCTTTTTGGAAGGCAATTTGGGGTTAAATGACTTGCCCAAAGTCACAGGGCTAGTAAGTGTGTCAAGTGTCTGAGGCTGGATTTGAACTCAGGTCCTCCTGACTCCAGGGCCAGTGCTCTATTCACTATGCCACTTAGCTGCCCCTATCATCGTCTTTAATGTTGCATTCCAATGATTGTGAGGTCTTTTCATCTGCCTTCACAGTTGAAATGTTTCATATGTGTTATCTTTCCCATTATAATATGGACTTTTTGAGAACATACTGTTAACCAGGAATTTGTATTCCCAGGGTTTTGCACATGGAAGAAGTTTCATAAGTCCATCCTTCCTCCATCCCTTCCTTCATCCCTTCCTCCATCTTTCCATTCCCTTACTTCTCTCTCTCTCTCTCTCTCTCTCTCTCTCTCTCTCTCTCTCTCTCTCTCTCTCTCCTTTTCCTTTCCTTTCCTTTCCTTTCCTTTCCTTTCCTTTCCTTTCCTTTCCTTTCCTTTCCTTTCCTTTCCTTTCCTTTCCTTTCCTTTCCTTTCCTTTCCTTTCCTTTCCTTTCCTTTCCCTTTTCCCTCACAGTTTTTATAGATTAAAAAATTCTAAACCACAAAATTAAACAAGGAATCCTTATGTCACAACACAAGGAAAAAGCATTGGATTTGGATCAGAGGACCTCAGTCCAAAACCAGACACTCATGTATTAACTGTAAGACCTTAGACAAGAGAGTTAAACTTTCTAGTTCTCAGCTTCCTCTTCTGTATACTGAAAGCATCAGATTAATGACCTCTTCTTCCTTGAAATCTGTGACCCTTGATAGCTATACAACTCCGACCAGTTTGAAAATCAGAAGGAAAATTCTAAATAAAAAATGACTAATAGTTAGGATTAAGCATTTATTATTTTAACCAAGGAGGACTTTCTGTATGGGTGTGTATTCTCTATACTCTATTCTACCAATTCATCATAGAACCCTAACAGGTTCTCTTTGTTAGAACCAGGTGGTTTGTCAGCCACTCAGTAATAATTTCTATAAGGATAATATGGGATGTGTGCCTGCATCCTTGCATCATCCATAATGTGCCATTTGCTACTTTGATGTTCAGAAATATTCTCCATATTCTTCAGAAACCAAAGGTTTTTCTCAGGTTTTATTTTAATCAGATATGCTGCTCAGCAACTAAATGGGAGCTGGGTCAGAAAAGAAGGATTCCTTTATGCATCTGTTCCTGTTTATAGCTTCCAGTTGGTGGCATGCTGAATGTTTTTAGGCTATAAACATAGTTTAAGACTAATAGCAATCAATCGAACTACTTAGTCTGGTCGAGATGCCATCATATTGACAAATAAAAGTCTAACTGACTAGGTCTGCCAGCAAGAGAACTTCAAATGCTACAAATGGATGAAAAGAGGTGTCATTTCCAAAATATCTTACAAAGTCCTCCTTTCTCAGAATAGATTCTCTGATTCAATATATATTCCACCCACTCAAGGGGTGGGATAATTTAGTGATTCTCTTACAAAATTGTAACAAAAATGAATTTCCCTAGTCGCATGGATGATATAATTGGGCATTTTAAACTCAATATGCTTTCTGTATTTTCCACAGAACTATACATTCATAAAATTACTATAATTAATCTATGTCTCTACATTCTCTGGACTAATTTAAGCTTTGTACTTCACTGATTTGTAGACTCTCACTATGATAGTATTCTCACTGTCCTTTAAAAGGGGCAGGTCCAGGAGACTGCATAGGTGAAATGTAGATTCTCTGGAATTAAATTTGTTATTTCCTTCTTTTGTATTACCTAAAAGTGAGCTAGGTATGAGCATTTTGGTGAATGAACACATTTGATATTGCTTTTTTAGAGTATACTGTGTCCACCATATTGATAAACTGAATTGGCTTTAAAAAATCAATCTGAAAATTCCAGTTCCTTAGAATAGAACAACTTTCCACAGAAAGGTAACTTTTTGTTTGATATTTAAAATGAACACTTTGGTTACCACTCCTTATTTTCTGTAAAAAGTAGGTGAATGTTTTTCTGGGAGCTAGGATGAGAAAATAATAGCTAGATAATCTAGTAATTTTGGGGGAGATCTAGTAGGACTTTCAATAGGGGAATATGATTGTGAAGATTATTATGAAAGGACTAAAATAATATAAATTGAGTGGGAGGTATCCTAAAATAATATCTCTTAGTCCAGGGGTTCTTACTCTGGGGCCCACAAACTTATTTTCAAAAATATTTTGATGACTATCTTTCTTTAAGACTTTTTTCTTTTTACTTAAGATTTTATTCTTCCCAAATTACTTGCAAAAATAATTTTTATCATTCACTTTTTTAATGTTGAATTCCAAATTATCTCTCTCCTCCTTGAGAAGGTAAGCAATTTGATATACATTATACATGTGCAATAAGGCAAATATATTGTCCTAGGAGTCATGTTGTAAAAGACGATGTACATCAAAAAAGAAAAAAAAAAGAAAATTTAAAAAAGTATGCTTGGATCTGCATTCAGACTCTATCATTTTTTCCTCTGGAGATTAATAACAGTTTTAATCTTAAGTCTTTCAGAGTTATCTTGGATCCTTATATAGCAGTAGTGAAGTCATTCACAGTTGATCATCATGAAATAATGTTCTGACTGCTTGCAATGTTCAGCTCATTCTGCCCCTTTCACTTTGCATCAGTTCATGTAAGTCTTTCCAGGTTTTTCTAAGACCTTCTTCTTGTCATTTCTTATAGCACAGTAGTATTCTATCACAGTATACCAGAACTTATTCAGCCATTCCCCAGTTGAAGGGCATCCTCTTAATTCTCAATTCTTTGTAGCCACAAAAGGGCTGCTACAAATATTTTATAGCTATAAAACCTTTTCCTTTTTGTTTTTTATCTCTTTTGGGAAGTGGACCTACTAACTGTATAGCTGAGTCAAAGCCTATGTGTGGTTTTATAGCTGTTTGGGCATAGTTCCAAATTCCTCTCCAGAGCAAATGAATCAATTTACAACTCCAACAGCAGTTCATCAATATCCCAATTTTTCTAATCACCTCCAACATTTGTCATTTTTCTTTTCTGTCATATTAGCCCAACTGATAGGTAGGGAGTAGAATCTCAGAGTTATTTTATTCTTCATTTCTCTAATTAATAATGATTTCGAGAATTTTTTTTATTTGATGATAGCTACTTTTGATTATTTCTATTGAAAACTGCCTGTTTGTATACTTTGTCCATTTATCGATTGGGCGATGGCTCTTATTTGTATAAATTTGGCTCAGTTCTCAATATATGTTCAAAATGATGCCTCTATCAGAGAAACTTGCTATATATTTTTCACAGTTATGAATAATAGCTCTGCCTTTTCCTCCAACCTACACCATTTATACTAATCTCTCTCTTCTTTAACTTTTTAAATCTTCAAAAGTTTTTTGTTTGTTTGTTTCTTACTACTCTTTCTATAAATCTCTCCCTTCTATCCTCCTCCTTCTTACTTCCCTGTAAGGTAAGATATATTTCTAGACTTGCATGTATGTTATTCCAATTTTGAGCCAATTCCAATGAGAGTAAGGGAAGTTTTGCCCACCCCACCACTGATTTTCCCCTCTAATGTCAAAGCCTTTTCACCCCTTTCTTATATGAGATAATTTGTTCCATTCTACCTCCACCTTTCTCCTTCCAGTACATTCTTCTTTGTCATCCCTTAATTTTATTTTTAAGATAATAATTATATATGCATATATTATAATTATTATACTTCATTTTAAAGACAATAATCCATTCATATTCAACTGACACCCATGCCCTTTCTCTATGTATATTCCTTCTAAGTGCCCTAAGAATAAGAAAGATTTTAGAAGTTAAAAGTATTATATTACCATGTGGGAATGTAAACTGTTTGATATGATTAAATTCCAAAGGTTTTTCTGATTTTGTATTTGAAGATCAAATTTTCTATTCATCACTGATTTTTTTAATCAGGAATGCTTGGAAATCCTCCATTTTATTACATATATATTTTGCCCTGAAGGATTATGCTCAGTTTAGCTGAGGAGGTGAGTCTCAATTGTAATACTAATTGCTTTGCCCTCCAGAATATCATATTCATAGACATTCAGTCCTTTAATGTAGAAGTCTTGTATTTCTTTCACAACTCCATGTTACCTCCTGAGTAGTGCCCAAACTTTTATATAAAGACAGAATTATTTTAAATGAATCTTAATGTAATAATGAAAATTAGGAAATAATGTAACACATATTATGTTATCAGCATAACATAACATAAAATAACAACATAGCAGCACAATATAAAACAAATATAAGTTTTGTCTGTTTTGTAATTATTTTTACAATTATTTGTTTATTTAATAAGAATTTAGTAATAATTATAATCCTAATCCACAAGTCTTTGTCATATCTGCTTGATAGTGCAGTTTCTGTACTAATCATAAAATAAGATAATGATATGTCTTGATCTTGACATGGAAAGAAAAGAGGAAATTCAAAATATATACCACTTCAAGGAGAAACCCTTGACTAAAATCTTCATTTGAACATAATTCTCTATACTTGTGATTCCTTGTTCAAAGTAGTATTATTTATAGATCATTTCTGAATCAACAAAATAATTTATTATTTCTAATTCTTCAGTATATTTTACTTACAAAATGGGTCACAATACTAAACTCAATCCTATTTTGCCATGGTGCAAATTACAAATGCCTGCTTAGCAACTGATATTGTAACATACTTGAAAAAAAAACAATAAAATTCTATGAAACCAAATATTCAAAGTTTCCATTGAAAAATTACTTTAGGGACAGCTAGGTAATGCAGTGAATAGAGCACCAGCCCTGGAGTAAGGAGGCCCTGAGTTCAAATCCAGCCTCAGACACTTAACACTTACTAGCTGTGTGGGCAAGTCACTTAACCACAATTGCCCTGACTTTCCCCCTCAAAAAAGGAAGGAAAAAAAAAGAAAAATCACTTTAAGGTACTCGGATTAATTGACATACAATATCTCATTGTTATTCATGACAACATTGTGAGAGAGTTTCCTATGATTTTCCTCATTTTTATGTATGAGTAAAACTATGCCAGAGATAGTAATTGAGTTGTTCAGGATGATTCAGTTAATAAGTGAGGTAGGCATTGAATCCAGATATTTTTTTTTAACTCTAAGCCCATCACTGTATCCACTTGCCTCTACTGCTCTACATGTAATTGTACACTGAGTAGTTTGTTTTATAGTCATCTGACCTTTTCTTCTAACACCTTTTTACAGCAAATTTTCCAATGCCTTTATGTTTTCTTTACCAGTCAGCAACATTTGCTTTCAGATGACAACCAGGAAGACAAATTTACAACAAGGTAAAAATAATTATCCCCCTTTTCAGGAATTTGAATTTCAAAAAGTAATAATAATTTAATCCATTGGAATGGTACTCTAAAGGGGATATTTGAGGTATTAGAGGGATTTTTGTTCTATAGATTGGTTTAGAAGGACCTTCACATTTTCCTCAAGTCATACCAAGGGTTTGATGGTCTGATGTGGCATAAGTTTGGCTCTGCTATTTTATCGAAATAAACTCCTGGGGGCAGCCAGGTGGTTCAGTGAATAGAGCACCAGTCATGGAGTTAGGAGGACCTGAGTTCAAATGCGGCTTCAGACACTTAACATTTAATAGCCATGTGACCTTGAGCAAGTCACTTAATCCCAATTGCCCTGCCTTTCCCCCTTCAAAAAAAAAGCAGAAACTAAACTCCTTGGTTGGGGGGGGGGGGTGTAGAGCCAAGATGGCAATGTAGAAGCAGGAAAACTCTGTGTGCTCCCTTCATAAGCACCTCAAATACCTATAAAATATGATTCTAAACAAACATTACAGCTACATAACCCATGAAGTGACAGAGAGAATCAAATCTCCCACTGAAAGCATCCCAGCAGGCAGACAGGAAGGGTCCATAGCAGCACACCGGGAGCAGAGCCCAGCACCACCTGAGCCTGCAGTTATAGTCCCAGTGTGGCCAGTACGAGCCATGGCTGGAGGGACATTGGGAGAGTGGATCATCAGCACCTCTGGTGGTTTCCAGAATTATCAATCCATAAAGGCCAAAGACAAAGTGAGAGGTCAGTATGCTTTGAGAACAGGGGTTATGGGAGTGTGGTCCAGACTCTGCCCCCAGAGGGAGAAGTGGCAAAGGCATAGTGGCCAATGCTGCATGGTTATTTCACAGCTCCTCATCTGCAGATTGTAGCAGGACCAAGCAACCAGTCTGAGGAGTAATTACTCTTGCTTTAAGCTGCTTGGATATGGATTGTTGTCTAGGGTGGGGGTCCTGGGGGGGTATGACCAGGTGACAGAGCCAGTGGAGGCTTCAGAGAGGGCACAAAACTAATAGATCCAGCAGCTGTGAAAACCTAGAGATTGGGTACAAAGCAATCCTCTCTGGAAGCAGAGTTCTACTGTGGCAAAAAGCTCAAAAGTCAAGTAATAGGGTGGCAATATGAACAAGCAAAGGAGGCAAAACAAGCACAACGATACAACCTTACATTGCTTTTTTGGGGACAAAAAGGATCAAAGCATGGAACAAAAGGAAGACAATGAAATCAGAACTCCTGCACCAAAAGCTTCCAAGAAAAATATGAACTGGTTACAGGCCATAGAGGAGTTTCAGAAGGATTTTGAAAAACAAATAAGAGAAGTGGAGGAAAAATTGGTAAGAGAAATTAGAACAATGCAAGAAAGTCATGAAAAGGAAGAGAACAACCTGACTAAGAAAATAATACCTTAAAAATAGACTAACTCAAATGGCAAAAGAGGGTCAAAAAGCCAATGAAGAGGAGAATGCCTTAAAAAGCTGAATTTGCCTGGATGGGAAAAAGAATCTCAAAAGCTCACTGAAGAGATTAATTCCTTCAGAATTAGATTGGAGCAAATGGAAGCTAGTGACTTTATGAGAAACCAAGACACTATTAAAGAAATCCAAACAAATGAAAAAATAGAAGGCAATGTGAAATGCCTCACTGGAAAAAAACACTGACATGGAAAATAGATCCAGGAGAGATCATTTAAAAATTATTGGACTACCTGAAAGCCATGATCATAAAAAGAGCCTAGAAAACATTCTTCAAGAAATACTCAAGGAAAATTGCACTGATGTTTTAGAACCAGAGGGCAAAATAAGGGTTGAAAGAATCCACCAATCACCTCTTGAAAAAGATCCCAAAAAGAAAACTCCTAGGAATATTATATCCAGGTTCTGGAGATCCCAGATCAAGGAGAAAATATTACAAGAAGCCAAGAAGACACAATTTGAATAGTGTGGAAACACAATCAGGATAACACAGGATCTGGCAGCTTTTACATTGAGGGATTGAAGGACTTGGAATATGATATTCTGGAGGTCAAAGGAGATGGGATTATAACAAAGAATCACCTACCCAGAAAAATGGAATATCATGTTTCAGGGGAAAATATGGTCATTCAATGAATGGAACAGAGGACTTTCAAGCATTCTTGATGGAAAATCAGAGTTGAATAGAAAATGTGACATTCAGATACAAGAAGCAAGAGAAGGTAAACAGTGAAAAAAATGATAAGGAACTTATTGTAGTTGAACTAATTATATTCCTAGGTGGAAAAAGGATAATTGTAACTTATGAAAGTTACAATATGAGAATAATTGAAGGGAATACATATATATATGTATATACATATAGATAGATAGATAATGTACACATACACATATATGTCTATATTGGAGGGTATATGGGCATATGGATACATATGTGAGCATGTGTATATACGTGTACATATATGTTTATATAGACAGATGGCACAGAACCAATTGAATAGGAAGGAATAATACTTAAAATGTGAAATTGAGAGGTGAGAGAGGAATGTAATGAGAGGAGATGGGGAGAGACAGAATGGGGTAAATTATCTCAGATAGAAGTGGCAAGGGCAAACTGGAGGGGAAGAAAAGGAAGGCAAAAGAGAATGAGTCAGCCTTTCTCTCAGTGAATTTGGCTTAGGGAGGGTATCACATACACACTAAATAGGATATCTCACCCTACAGGTGAGTGGGGGTCAATGGAATGGGGGGGATGATGGAGGGAGGGCAGGTTGGTGGGGAAGGGCAGTTAGACGCACACACTTTTAAAAGGGGACAGGGTCAAAGTAGAGAATAGAACTACTGGGGGTGGTATAGGGTGGAAGGAAATCTAGTCAGTCTTTCACAACATATCCATTATGGAAATGTTTTGTGTAGCTACAAATGTACAACCTATATTGAATTGCTTATCTTCCCAGTAAGTGTGGGTGATGAGGGACAGAGGGAAAGAAACTGGAATTCAAAGTTTTAAAATCAAATGTTTTACACACACACACACACACACACACACACACACACACACACACACACAAATATATATGTATGTATATATATGTATATATAAAACATTTTATTTTAAAATTGGTTATATATATTTAATTTATATTAACTATTTTATTTTATATATTTATATATAAAACATTTATATATAAACATATATATATTATATACTTTCTTACATGCAACTTGGAAATAAGATATACAGGCACTGGGGTATGGAGATTCATCTTGCCCTACCAGAAAGTTGGAGGGGGTATTGGGAGGATATAGGAAAGAGCAGATTGGGGGAGGGGGTATACAGTGAGATTGCTGTTTTGGGGTGGTGGGTAGAGGAAAGATGGAGAGAAAATTTGTAACTCAAAATTTTGTGGAAATGAATGATGTAAACTAAAAATATACATAAAATTGAATTTAAAAAAAGAAAAGAAACTCCTGGAGTCACAATTCAAAATTTTCCTGAAAGTCAATTTTATTTAGCAAAAATCCAATGATTGAGTTAGGTATGCAATTTTTATTATTAAAGGGAAGATCAATATTCCTGTGAAACAGAGAATAATTATGAAAACAATAATTCTCTTTAAAGGTGAAGATTCTGAGCAAGAATGAATATTTTATATAGTTTCACAAAAGATGAGTTATGAATTTATAAAAATAGCTGTATCTAAGTAGACAGTGAAAAGATACAGTGACTATGGGACCTTAAAAGTGAACTATATAATTAGCAAAAAACTTGGAGATTCAAAATATTAATTTCATGATTCTTCCTAAGAGAACTCTATGCCTATTTCATCCCAGACCATGGAAAATTTCTTTAAACTTTCTAATTCTACTAACTTTCTAATACTACTTCACTAATACATAACCACGTTTAGATTTCGATAGACTCTTGCCAACATCAACTAGCATCCTTTCTTTTTGATTTCCCCTAATGACACAAGTGAAGCGAGTTGAAGATGCCTTGATAGACAAGATCAGTACTTGAACATAACATCTACCTAAATGCCACAGTACCTTCACATTGAACATTAGTCAAGTTGTAAAGAAGGAATATAATCAAGAGAGTGAAAAATGAGAAAGAAGGGACAAAAGAAAACAAAAGAGCGCAATTAGTTTGCTTTAATCTGCATTGACACTCTCTAGTTCTTTCTATGGATGTGGATATTCCTTTCCATCATGAACCTTTTGTAGTTGTGTTTTAACCTTGTATTTTGAGAGGAACCCAGTCTATCAAAGTTAGTTATCACACATACGATGTGTCTCTAATTGTGTATAAAATTCTCCTGGTTCTGCTCTCTTCACTCAGCTTCAATCCATATAAATCTCTCCAGTTTATTATGAAGTCTGTCTGCTCCTCATTTCTCATAGTTCAATAGTATTTCATTGCATTCATATACCTAAACTTGTTTAGCCATTCCCCAAATTATGGGCATCCCCTTGATTTCCAATACTTTGCCACCAGAAAAAGAGTTGCTATAAATATTTTTGTACATACTGGTCCTTTTCCCACTTCTATGATTTCTTTCAAATGCAGCCCTAGAAGTGGTCTTGCTGGGTCAAAGGGTATGCACTTTTTATATCCCTTTGGGAATAGTTCCAGATTGCTCTCTAGAATGGTTAGATCAGTTCACAATTCCAACAACAATGCATTCGTATTCCAATTTTTTTCACATCCTCTCCAGCATTTATTATTTTCCTGTTTTGTCATCTTATCCCACCTGACCATTGAGATATGGTACCTCAGAGTTGTTTTGATTTGCATTTCTCTAATCAGTGGTGATTTAAAGCATTTTTAATATGCTTATAGATAATTTAATTTCTTCCTCTGAAAACTACCTGTTCATATCCTTTGACCATTTATCAAGTGGGGAATAGCTTTTATTCTTTGAGATTGAATCAATTCTCCATATATTTTAGGAAAGAGACCTTTATCAGACACACTGGTTGTAAAAATTATTTCTGCTGGTGCAGCTGTCCAACTCCTCGCTGGTGCAGCCATCTACTTCTGTGTGCCTTAAAGTACTATTTAAGTTGATTCTCTAGGATTCTCTAAATAAAACATCATATCATCTCCAAAAAGTGATAGTTTTGTTTCATTGTTGCCTAGGGTAATTCATTTGATTCTTTTTTTTCTTATTGTTTTATAATAAATTATGTAAAATTGTGTTATTATAACATTATGCTAACATTTCTACTATGATATAGAATAATATTGGTGATAATGGACATTCTTGTTTCACCTTGATCTTACTGGGAAAGATTCTAACTTATCCCCATTACATATAATAGTTGCTGATGATTTTAGATAGATACTGCTTATCATTTAAAGGAAAACTCCCTTTATTCCAATGCTCTCTAGTGATTTTTACTGAGAATGAGTACTTTATTTTGTCAAAAGCTTTTTCTGCATCTAGTGAGGTAATCCTATGATTTCTGAAGGTTGTGTTATTTATAAGTTCAATTGTACTAATAGTTTTCTTAATGAACCAACCCTGCATTCTGCTATATATCCTGCCTCTTCATAGTGTATTATTCTAGTGCCATATTGATGAATTATTTTGCTAATATTTTATTTAAATTATTATTTAAATGTTTTGCATCAATTTTCATTAGGGAACTTGATCTGTAATTTTCTTCCTCTGTTTTGGCTCTTCCTGGTTTTAATATAATCACCATATTTATAAAATTAAAAAAAATATGGTAGAACTCTACCTATTTTTCCAATAATTCACAGAGTATTGAAATTAATTGTTCTTGAGTTCTAGCTGGGGGCAGAGTGAAGTTGGCAGAGTATACACAGTTCTTCTGAGCAGCTCCAGCTAACACAATTACCAAATTCATGTAAATTGGGACTCTAAACAGCCTCTGGAGCACCAGAACCCACAAAATGACACAGAGAAGCTAACCTCCAATGGAGTACAGCCCAGAAGCCCAGCAGGGAGTGACCAGCGCAGCTCACTGGGAGCCAAGCCCAGGCCCCCCTGAATTGGAGGTTTTAGCACCAGGGCAGCCACACTAGCAGACAGCTGGAGGGTCCCCAGAATACCAGCAGCTGTAGCATTTCCAGAATTACCAACACATAGATGCCATGGAAAAAGTGGGAGGTTAGTGCAGTATGGACTTTGGAACTCATTAGTTGGGAGAGTGAGTGGCCTCTTTCCCTGGGGGTGAGAAGCTGCTGAGAAGCTTCAGTGCAGCTGTGGACAAATGTGGCAGCTTCAGTTCCTGACCTGCTAACTGTAGGGGGATCTGGGGATCAATCTTGGGGGTAAACATTCTTGCTTTAACCTTCTAAGATCTGGATTGTGGTCTTAGGTAGAGGTCTTGGGGTGGGTGACCAGCTTGCCAGAGTGTGTGGGAGCTTCAGAGAGGGCACCCAACTAATACCTCTAGCAGCTGAAAAAATCCCAGCATTTGGGACAAAGCTACCCTCTCTGATGCCAGAGTCCTACTGTGGCAACAAGTCCAAAAGTCAAGTAATTGAATGGTAACATGCCTAGGCAAAGGCAACAAAATAAACAGAAAAATTCAACATTAGACTCCTATTTGGGGGGCAAAGAGGATGGAAGCATGGAACAGGAGGAGGACTGGGATGTCAGAACTCCAGTAGCAAAAGCCCCAAATGAACATGCAAGCTGGTTATAGGCCATAGAGGACCTTAAGAAGCAGATAAGAGAAGTGAAGGAAAAATTGGGAAAAGAAATGAGAAAGATGCAAGAAAAGTATGAAATGAGAGTCATTATCTTGACTGAGGAAAATAATGCCTTAAAAAAAAAAGACTAACTCAAATGGCAAAAGAGGATCAAAAAGGCAATAAGGAGAAGAATGCCTTAAAAAGCCTAATTTGCCAGATGGAAAAAGAATCCCAAAAGCTTAATGAGGAGAATCATTCCTTCAGAATTAGACTGGAGCAAATGGAAGCTAGTGACTTTAAGAGAAATCAAGATGCTGTTAAGCAGATCCAAAAAAAAATGAAAGAATAGAAGGAAATGTGAAATATCTCATAGGAAAAACCACTAACCTGGAAAATAGATCCAGGAGAGATAATGTAAAAATTATTGTACTACCTGAAAACCATGATCAAAGAAAGAACCTAAAATTATCCATCAAGAAATTCTCAAGGAAAATTGCCCTGATGTTTTAGACCCAGGGGGCAAAATAGAGGTTGAAAGAATCCACCAATCACCTCCTAAAAAAATTCCAAAAAGCAAACTACTAGGAATATTATAGCCAGGTTCCAGAATTCCCAGATCAAGGAGAAAATATTACAAGCAGCCAGGAAGAAACAATTTTAATAGTGTGGAAACACAATCAGGATAACACAGGATCTGGCAGCTTCTATACTGAGGGATTAGAGGACTTGGAATATGATATTCTGGAGCATAAAGGAGATGGGGTTAAAACCAAGAATCACCTACCCAGCAAAACTGAGTATCATGTTTCAGGGGAAAATTTGGTCATTCAGTGGAATACAGGACTTTCAAGCATTCTTGAAGAAAAAAACAGAGTTGAACAGAAAAATTTGACATACAAGAAGCAAGAGATGCTTGAGAAGGTAAACAGGGAAAAGGAATCATAATAAACTTATCAAAGTTGAACTATATGCATTCCTAAATGGAAAAACAATAACTGAAACTGTTGAAATTTTTCTCAGTATGAAAATAGTTGAAGAAGGGTATATGGACATATGAATACACATGTGAATGTGTGTATATACATTTACAGGTATACATAAATAGAGGACACAGGTAAAATTTAATAGGAAGGGATGATACTTAAAAGGTGAAATTAAGAGAGAGGAATATAACGAGAGGAGATGAGGAGAGACAGAATGGGGTAAACTATCTCATATAGAAAAGGCAAAGAGAAATGGTTACAAGGGAGGGGAAGAACAGTAAGGCAAAAAGGCACCTTATTCTTATTGAATTTGACTTAGGGAGAGAATTACATACATATTAAATAGAATATCTCACCCTACAGGAGAGTAGGGGGAAAGGGGATGAGAGGAGGGATGCTGGAAGGGAGGGTGGGAGGGAAGGGGTGGCGGGAAGTTGGAAGCACCCGCTTGTGAAAAAGGACAGGATAAAAGTAGGGAATAGACCAAGTCGGAGGTGGAATAGGAGGGAGGGAAATATAGTCAGTCTTTTACAATATATCTATTATGGTAATGTTTTGCATAGCTACATGCACAACATATACTGAATTGCTTATCTTCCCAGTAAGGGTGGGTGACAAAGGAGCAAGAGAATGAATCTGGAATTCAGTTTTAAAATAAAATGTGTAAAAATATATAAATAATATTATTATTACTATTTTACATGTAATTGGGAAATAACATATACAGGCATTGGGGCAGAGAGATTCACCTTGCCCTGCTGAAAAAGTTTAAGGGGGTATGGGAGAAGATATGGGAGAGAGCAGATTTGATGAGGGGATATCCTATGGGACTGCTATTCTGGGGTGGGCGTAGGTAAAAATGGCGGAAAAATCATAACTCAAAATCTGGCTGAAATATATGATTTAAACCAGAATTTAATTAAGCTTTTGGGAAAAAAATAAATTAATTGTTCTTTAAATGTTTTGTAGAATTCAAAGGTAAATCCATCTGTCCCTGGAGATTTTTTTCCTAGGTAATTCATTGATGGCTTGTTCAATTACTTTTTTTTTCTAAAATTAGATTGTTTAAATATTTCATTTCCTCTTGTGTTAAACTTGACAATTTATATTTTTAAAATATTAATCCATTTCACTTAGATTGTCATATTTATTGGCTTACATTTGTGCAAAATAGCTCAGAATCATTACTTTAATTTGGTCTTCATTGCTGGTGAATTCACGTTTTCATTTTTGATACTGGCAATTTGCGTTTCTTCTTTATTTTTTAATCAAATTACCCAAAGTTTTATCTATTTTATTGTTTTTCCCACAAATGCAACTCTTAATTTATTCAATAATTCACAGTAATTTTCAGTAATTTAATATCATAATTTAAATATTGAAATTCAGTAATTTAATGTAATTTAATAATTACTAATATTAATAAATAAAATTTAATAAAAATTAAATATAAAATTCAGTAATTGTTTTACTTTCAATTTTAGTAATCTCTCCTTTGATTTTGAGAATGTCTAACATGCTATTTAATTAAAGACTTGTTCTTATTCCAGATTTTTTAGTTGTATGACTAATTCATTGATCTTCTTTTTCTCTATTTTATTCTTGTAAGCATTTAGAGATATAAAAATTTCCCAAAGTACTTCTTTGGATGCATCCCATGAATTTTAGTATGTTGTCTCATTGTCATTCTCTTTAGTGAAATTATCAATTGTTTCTATGATTTGTTGTTTGACCCCTCATTCCTTAGGATTAGGTCAGTTTTCAATTAATTTTTAATCTGTATTTCCATGGCTCTTTATTATAAGTAATTTTTATTGCATCATGATCTGAAAAAGCATGCATTTAATATTTCTGCCTTTCTGTATTGGATGTGAGGTTTTTATACCCTAATAAGTGGTCAATTTTTGTCTAGGTGCCATGTACCACCAAGAAAAAGGTATATTATTTTCCATCCCTGTTCAATTTTCTCCATGGGTCTATCATGTTTTGCTTTTCTAAAATTTTATTCACCTCCTTAAGGTTTTTCTTCTTTGTTTTGTGGTTATATTTATCTAGTTCTAAGAGGTAAAGGTTGAGATAATTCACTAGTAGAATTTTGCTATCTATTTTTTTTCCTGTGACTCAACTTCCCTTAGAATGTGGATGCTTTACTGTCAAATATATGTTTGGTATTGATATTACTTCATTGTTTATGGTAAATTGTAACAAGATGCAATCTCCTACCTTGTCTCTTTTAATTGGACCTATTTTGCTTTGCTTTGTCTGAGATCAGGATTGCTACCCCTGCTTTCTTTTTGCTTCCACTGAAGGATAATTTATTCTACTCCAGTCTTTACCTTTATTCTGTGTGTTTTCCTCTGCCTTAATTTTTTTTTGTAAATAACACATTTTAGAATTTTGGTTTTAATTCACTCTGCTATTTGCTTCCATACTGTTATAATTACTATCTTTGTATTTTGCTCCATTTCCACTGACCTCACTTTATTTTTACTTTTCTCTCTCCTTTTCCCCTATCAGTTCTCATCAAATGATTTGCTTCTAATCACTGCCTCCCCGAATCCACTCTCCCTTCTGTCAACCCCTCTCCCTTTTCTTTCTCCTTTCCCATCATACTTCAGATAAGGACAGATTTATCTGCCTAACTGAATGTGTATTTTTTGCCATTTTTGAGTCAAAATGAGTAAGAGTAAGGTTCAAACAATACTCACCCCCTCCCTTCTCTTCCTGCACCTGTAATTCATCTTTCATGCTTCTTCATGTGAAATAATTTATCCCCTTCTGCCAACCTCTTTCCTCTTCTTCCAGTACAATCCTTTTATAGGCCCTTAGTAACTTTTTTATCCTCATATAAAAGTCAACTTATACCCACACCCTCTGTCTAACTTTATTCCTTTTGATTGCCTTAACAGAGATATAGTCCTTAGGAGTTACAAGTAGCATCTTTCCATGTAGGGATTTAAACATTTTAACCTTATTGAGTACCATTTTCTTTCTTTCCTGTGTCTTTCTATACCTCTTTTGAGTCTTATATTTGAAGATCAATTTTTGTTGTTCTTGTTCAGCTCTGGGCTTTTCTTCAGGAAAGTTTTGTAGTCCCTATTTCATTGAATTTCTGTCTTTTCCCTTGAAAGATTAAGCTAAATTTGCTGGATAGTTGATTGTTTTTTTTTTAATCTAAGCTCTTTTGCTTTCCCAGGATATTATATTCCAAAATCTTCAGTCCTTGAATGTAGAAACTTCTAAGCCCCATGTTTTTCTGAATGTGCTGCCATGCTATTTGAACTGTTTATTTCTGACTGCTTTCAGTATTTTCTCCTTGACCTGAAAGTTTTTCAATTTGGCTACAATATTATTTGGAGTTTTCATTTTGGGATCACTTTTGGGAGGTGATCAGTAGATTCTTTTAATGATCATTTTACCTCTATTTCTAGGATATTAGGTAGTTTTCCTTGATAATTTCTTGAAAGATGCTGTTTAGGTTCTTTTTTGATCATGACTTTTGGGTAATCTAGTAATTTTGAAATTCTTTGTCCTTGATCTATTTTCTAGATCATTTATTTTTCCAATGACATATTTTAGGTTTTCTTCTTCTTTTCATCCATTTCACTATGTTTGACTGATTCTTGATGTCTCATGGGGTCATTAGCTTCTCTTTGCCCAATTCATTTTTTAGGAATTATTTTCTTCATTCAGTTTTTTTATTGCCTTTTCCATTTCATTAGTTCTACTTTTAAACGAGTTATTTTTTCATTGGCTCCCACCCCACCCCCAATTTGATCAATTCTCTTTTTAAAGATTTTTTTTTCCTTCAGTCAGTTTTTGCCCTTCCTTTTCCAAGCTGCTGACTCTTATTTCACAATTCTCTTGGACAACTCTCATTTCTGTTCCCAATTTCCCTTCTACCTGTCTTATTTTTTTAAATCCTTTTTGAGTTGTTCCAAAATGACTTTTTTGGATTGAGACCAATTTATCTTCCCCTTTGAGGTTTTACATTTAAGTATTTTGATACTGTTGTCCTTTTCAGAGTTTCTGTTTTTATCTTTCCTGTCTCCATAGTAGCTATCTATTATAAGGGTTCTTTTTGTTTGGTTGGTTTTTTGCTCACTTTGAAAGATAGAGCTGTGCTTCTAGGGTACAGTGGTCACTGTCCTAAGCTTCTTGCACCAGGTCACTGCTTTCCTGCAGTGGTGCCTCTGGGGATGGCATTTTGTCCACTGTGCTATGGTGTCCTGGCCTAATCACACTGATTATGCTAGTTTTCTAGGCTGGCAAATTGCTTTCTGCACTGAGGCTGGAGCCCTCACAGCTGGCCTGCTGTGCCACTGACCTGCTAAACCAAGACTGCTTTGCCTCCGTTGCTGATCTATTCTATAGCTAAGAGGCTTCTGCTGACTTGCCAAGACATCATCCCTTTTATCCAGATGAGACAGACCTTTTCTGAAGTTCTTCTAAGTTATCTTGGGCTAGAAAATTGTTGCACTCTAACTTTTTGTTGATTCTGTTGATCTAGAATTCTTTTAGAGGCCTAATTCAATGATGTTTCCCAAGTAAACTGGGGAGAGTTCAGGCAACTTCCTAGCTGCTCTCCACCATCTTGGCTCTGCCTTTCACGGAACATATTGTCAACTTGTAAAAGGATCAGGTGGCATGTGTACATTTTTTATGTCATTTAATATTTTATTAGCACTCTTCCCACATTTTATGTGTGTATCTACAAAAGTTCTGGGATTCCAAGGACCAACTTTTTTTGCATGCATATACTTATATGCAAGATTTTTTTTAAACTTTTGTTTTCCTTTTTTCCCCTCCCTTTCTCCTCCTCCCCCTGCTACTCTGCCCCAGATCATACAGTTCTCCAGAGTAGAGAAACTTTCATTTCAGCCTCTATATTCCCAGTAACTAGCACAATGTCTATCATGTAGTAGGTACATATGAATTAGTTGATTATGCAACCTTATTCTCTTTTCACCTGCCTGCATGTGTAGCATTCTTCCTTTATTAAATGACAAAATTTTATAAGCATACATGCATACACACATTCACATACTGCAAACATGCACACACTGAAATCCCACCTGGTAATCCTCAGTTCTGCCTGATTAAACCCTATCACATCCCTTTTCTCTTTATACTTAGATTTCTTGAATGTTAATGAAGAAATTCACAAAATCAAGTTAATGTAACTTGTAGGTATTCATGTAATGTAATTCATTTAATCCCATATAACCTCAGTTAAGACCTCACAGTAGCTTCTATAAATAATCTATTTATAATTCTTCTATTCTACTTATCATTGGGTTATCATATTCCACCAAATCCTCTCTTTCCTCAAGCTCAGTATCCCTAAACTCAAGTTTACAGATAAAAAGTTTCCAATTTCACTAAGTTATTTGTCCAAATTTCAAAATTTCTTGGATTTATCACAAAAGCAGCATATTTATTAAGCACCTATCATGTACAGACAATTTTCCAAAGTCTTGGGAGTGCAACAAAGTTTTACTGGGACAGTTAGGTGGTTCAGTGGATACAATGCTGGACTTGGATTCAGGAAGATCTGAGGTCAAATCCATGTTCAGAGACATGTTAGTTATGTGACTACAGACATGCAATTTAATCCCTGACTATCTCCATTTCCTAAACTATAAAATTAGAATATCACATACTTCAGATAGTTGTGAGGATCAAATGCATAAATTCGTACCAACTTCTCAAAAGTAAGATCTATATAAATGCTAGTCATTATTTTTCATCATCATAATAATTATTAACATGTGGCCCTTGCCTTTGTAGACCTTTTGGTCTCATATTGTGATAAAGCAGCAATATAAACAGCTATCATGTGCAATAGTTAAGGATGAAATCATCAGAGTTTCAAGGCAAGGAATCATCTGACTCATTGCTTCTGTCACCCTTTCATAAGCACTGATTTTAATACTTAAGACTTGATGTTGTGCTTCATGTTGGACATTTTAATGCACTCACCAGTAATTATGTTGTATTTTATTTATTTATTGGCTTTATTGTTAGTGTTAAGTCATTTTTCAGTAGCATCTGACTTTGTTAACCCATTTGGGGTTTTCTTGAGAAAGATACTGAAGTGGTTTGCCATTTCCTTCTTCAGCTCATTTTATAGGTAATGAACTGAGGCAAATAGAGTTAAGTGACTTGTCCAAGTTCACACAGCTAGTAAGAATCTGAGACCATATATGAACTCATGAAGATGAGTCTTCCTGATCCTGTGCTCTATTCATCACATATTTGCCCAGATAGTTTTCTATGGACATATCATATTGCACTAACAGTTCCATGAATCCAATGTGATATTTTATCTAAAATGTGTATCTATCCCAATGCTTAGCAAAGTGATCTGTGAACTCAAAGAATTAAATAAATCTTTGTTAAGTTGAATTGATCAAATTGAATTGATCTCCTCATAGGCCCTTGTACAAGCTCAGCATAGTCATTAGAAATGTTTGTTATTTAGCATTTCACATTTCACAATTGACAGTGCAATATACTTGCATTCTCATCCTGCAATTTAAGCACATTTCCTCCCAAAGATAATCATGAAATTAACTTTGTCAAAAAAAACAAGGAACTCATTATTTATAATCCTAACTAATGAAGGGCGAAATTGGACAGTTAATAAAAAATGAAGATTCATTTAAAATCATTATTTGGACAACAAGGAGGCTAGTAGATGCAATGCTTCAAAATATTGAGAAAGTGTGTGTCACAGTTATTATCACTTAATATGTTTGGGTTTTCAAATGCTGCCCTGGGAAGGCCTGAACCATCCCATGAATTGGGTAATTTGTTCAGAGACAATGCTTTGAATTATGCCTATTTTGTCCAATGTTAGGCTTTCCTACAGTATGGATAACTGAGAAAAGTATGTGATCCATCAAATTATACCTCTTTCATAAAAGTATAATTGTTGGAGGAGTCAGAAAGGGAGAATTACAGTAGGAAGAAAGGTAAAATACAATACCATTGAAGTCATGCATCAGTGAAACAACTATCAGTATTGCTTTCATTTTACAATTTTATGGAAATCATTTTTATATAACCTTTTTTTTCAGAATGTGCCTTTGTTGCACTGCCCACCACCTCAACAAGCAACCCCTAGTAACATAAAATTAAAAAGGAAAAGAAATAAAAGCAATGTAGTAAAAATTAGTTCAAACCCCACCTCAGAAATTTATTAGCTGTGTGAACCTGGGCAAGTCACTTGTTTTTTTCTTAGATTTAATTTCTTCATCTATAAAATTTCTTCATCAGAAAGTTTGGTTGTTAAACTTTTAC
Organism: Gymnobelideus leadbeateri; assembly: GCA_011680675.1. NCBI lineage: Eukaryota > Metazoa > Chordata > Mammalia > Diprotodontia > Petauridae > Gymnobelideus > Gymnobelideus leadbeateri. Next base: position 687,639 of record WOXC01009603.1, read on the forward strand.
TACACACCTTTGTATTGCCCTATATACATCACTTGAGTATACAGGAGTTCAGAAGAAGGATCAGGCGATAACAAAACCTTGCAAATATATGGAATAATATAATTTGTGAACTATTTTGTAAATCTCAAAGCCTCATCTCAACAAATATCAAAACTTAAAATCTTTAACTGTAATTATCAATATAGCTAGGGTTTTGAGGGTTGCAAAACACCATGTATAACTTATCTCATTTGATGTGTATAACAACCCTGTGAAATACAACCCCCATTTTACAGATGAAAAGACTGAGTCTCTGAGAAATTTAATGACTTTTCATGTTTAACATAGCTGGCAAATGTCCAAAGTTGAATTTGAATTCTGGTCTTCCTGAGCCCATGTTAGTGCTCTCATCCAGTATACCACTTGGCTATTATAATAATATTAATGAAGAAATACTATGTGCTATCATTATCTTCACTACGCCTCTGAGTCTGATAGTGTATGTAGTGTGCCACACCTAGTTTTATTTCAAGAATGGAGGGAAAAGCTTTCCTTGGTGTGATTCCATCCTAGTGGAGCCCTTCTGGAGCTAGAGACATTCTGTCCAACTGAGTCTTGGCCCTCCTCTTCACACTGCTCTGCTTTTCTCAGTATCCCTGCTCAAATGGAGGACTCAATGGAAATGGATATGAGCCCCCACCGGCCCCAGAATTTCCTCTTCAGTTGTGAACTAAAGACTGACAAAGATTATCATTTTAAGGTAGATATTGATAAAAATGAACACCAATTTTCATTGAGGATTGTGAGTTTAGGGGCTTGTGAAAAGGACGAATTGCATATTGTTGAAGCAGAGGCACTGAACTATGAAGGCAATCTGATTAAAGTAATGCTGGCATCATTGAAAATGTCTGTTCAGCCTACAATTTCACTAGGTGGCTTTGAAATCATACCCCACCAGTAGTTTTGCAGTTGAAATGGGGTTCTGGGCCTGTACATGTGAGTGGCCAACACCTACTAGCACTGGAGGAAGATGCAAAATCAAATGATGAAGGGCAAGATCATATGAAACTATTAAATATATCTGGCAAATGATCTGCTCCTGGAGTTGGTAGCAAGATTCCACAGAAAAAGGTAAAACTGTCTGAAGAAGATGAAGATGATGATGATGATGATGATGAAGATGATGATGATGATGACTTTGAAGATGAGGAAAGTGAAGACCCCTCCAGTGAATAAATCTGTTCGGGATGCTGCAGAAAAAAATGCACAAAAATCAAACCAGAATGGAAAAGATTCTAAGCTGTCCTCACCAAAATCAAAAGGTCAAGAATCCTTCAAAAAGCAGGGCAAGACTCCCAAGACTCCCAAAGGACCCACTTCTCTAGAGGATATTAAAGGAAAAATGCAGGCAAGCATTGAAAAGGGTGGTTCCCTCCCAAAAGTGGAAGGCAAATTCATCAACTATGTAAAGAATTGCTTCCAAATGTCTGATCAGGAGGCTATTCAAGATCTCTGGCTGTGGAAGAAATCTCTTTAAGAATATAAGTTTGAACAGATTGTTAAAATTTTCCGTCTTATTTCTCTAACTGTTGATATCTGGCTGTCCTTTTTATAATGCAGAGTGAGAACTTTCCCTACCGTGTCTGATAAATGTGGTCGAGATTACTTTGCCAAGAATGTGTTGTCCAAAATGCCTGTTTAGTTTTCAAAGATGGAACTCCACTCTTTGCTTCATTTAAGTATGTATGGAATGTTATGATAGGGCATAGTAGTAGTGGTAGTCAGACAAATGGAAATGGTGGGGAGACAAAGGATACATGTGAAATAAATTCAGTATTTTAATTTTTAAAAAAAGAAAAAAGATGGAGTGGAAAAAATGGAAGGCCATACATTTTCTCATGACTTTTCTGGGTCAAACTTGGTCATTAAAATTACTTAACTTTTCAATTTTTTTTCTGCTTTCTCCTTCCATTGTTTTATTCATTGTGTATGTAAGAAAATTAGATATTAGTAGTAGCATCCTCCACCTTAAGGCCAATATGAATATAACTAAATTATTAATTTGAACTAAATTTTTGAATTATAATTGAATTGCAAAGTACTTGCATTCTAAATCAATAACAGATTTCTGAAAAGCAGTACAGTGTAATGGAGATAGTGTTAGCCTTTGAGTTGGGAAGACCTGGGTTTAAATGTTACTACTGCAAAAACATGTGGACTGGGCAAAAGCATGCTGAAGTCAGCTCCATTGGGGGCAGATACAAGATGCTGGAGTAGAAATAGCACATCCATAGTGCTCCAGCCCACACCACTTCAAAATCATGTAAAAGGGGACTCTGAACAACCTCTGGAGCTCCAGCACCCACAGAACTACACAGAGAAGCTAACCTCCTGCTGAGGACAGCCCAGCAGCCCAGCAGGGAGCAGCCAGCCCAGCACTCTGGGAGCCAAGCCCAGGACCACATGAGTCAGAGGTTTTATCTCCAGGGTAGCTGGACCAGCAGCCAGCTGAAGGGGCCCCAGAACACCAGCTGCTGGGCTTTACCAGAATAACCAACATATAGATGCCTAGAACAAAGTGAGAGGTTAGTGCCCTATGGACTTTGGGACTAGTATTTGGGGAACTCCTCGGCTTCTTCCCCTGGCAAGAAGCTGCTGAGCAGCTTCAGTTGCAGCTTCACTCCTCACTTGGAGACTGTAGGGGAATACAGTGATCAGGCTGGGAGGTAATCTCTCTTCCTACAACCTTCTTGGATCTGGATTGTGATCTGGGGTGGAGATCTTGGGGTGTGTGACCAGCCTGCCAAAGTGTGTTGGGGCTTCAGAGAGGGCATCAAACTAATACCTCCGGAAGTTGAGAAGATCCCAACATTTGGGACAGAAGCTCCCCTGTCTGGTGGCAGAGTCCTATTGTGGCAACAAGCCCAAAAGTCAAATAATTAAATGGCAACATGCCTAGGCAAAGGAAATAAACAGAAAAATTCAACATTAGACTCCTATTTGGGGGGCAAAGAAGATCAAAGCATGGAAAAGGAGGAGGTCAGAACTCCTGCACAAAAAGCTCCAAATGAAAATACTAGCGGGTTACAGGCCATAGAGGACCTTAACAAGGATTTAAAAAAAATAAGACAAGTGGAGGAAAAATTGGGAAGAGAAATGAGAAGGATGTAGGAAAAGCATGAAATGACAGTCAACAGCCTGCCTGAGGAAAATAACACCTTAAAAAATAGACAAATTCAGGGGCGGCTAGGTGGTGCAGTGAGTAGAGCACTGGCCCTGGAGTCAGAAGGACCTGAGTTCTGATCCAGTCTCAGACACAACGCACACACACACACACACACAAAAAAAAAAACCTAGCCATGTGACCCTGGGCAAGTTACTTAACCCCAACTGCCCTCCAAAAAGAAAAAAAAAATACACAAATTCAAATGGCAAAGGAGGCTCAAAAGGGCAATGAGGAGAAGAATGCCTTAAAAAGCCAACTTTGCCAGATGGAAAAAGAATCTCAAAAGCTCACTGAGGAGATTCATTCCTTCAGAATTAGACTGGAGCAAAGGGAAGCTAGTGAATTTATGAGAAATCAAGATGCTGTTAAACAAATCCAAGCAATTGAAAGAATAGAAGGCAACGTGAAATATCTCATGGGAAAAAACCACTGACCTGGAAAATAGATCCAGAAGAAATAATTTAAAAATCATTGGACTACCCAAAAACCATGATCAAAGAAAGAACCTAGAAATCATCCTTCAAGAAATTCTCAAGGAAAATTGCCCTGATGTTTTAGACCCAGAGGGTGAAATAGAGGTTAAAAGAATCCATAGATCACCTCTGGAAAAAGATCCCAAAAAGAAAACTCCAAGGAATATTATAGACTGGTTCCAGAATTCTCAGATGAAGGAGAAAATATTACAAGCAGCCAGGAAGAAACAATTTCAATACTGTGGAAACACAATCAGAATAGCGCAGGACCTAGTAGCTTCTACACTGAGGCATTGAAGGGATGGAGTATGATATTCCAGAGAGCAAAGGAGCTGGGATTAAAACCAAGAATCACCTACCCAGAAAAACTGAGTATCTTGTTTCAGGGGAAAATACAATTATTCAGTGGAATAGAGGACTTTAAAGCATTCTTGAGGAAAAAAACAGAGTTGAATAGAAAATTTGACATTCAATTACAAGAAGCAAGAGAAGCATGAAAAGGTAAATAAGGAAAAGAAATCAAATGAACTTATCAAAGTTGAACTATTTGCATTCCTACATGAAGAAACAATAATTATAACTGATGAAACCTTTCTCAGTATGGAAATAATTGAAGAAAGGTATATGGGCATATGAATACATATGTGAATGGGTCTATATATGTTTGCAGGTATACATGGATAGAGGGCACAGGGCAGGGATGATACTTAAGGGGTGAATTTAAGAGGTGAGAGAGGAATGTGACAAGAGGAGATGGGGAGAGATAGGGGTGGGGTAAACTATCTCATGTAGAAGAGGCAAGGGGAAGTGGTGGCAGGGCAGGGGAAGAACAGGAAGGAAAAAAGGAGAAACCATATTCCCATTGAATTTGGCTCAGTGAGAGAATGACATGCATACTAAATGGGATATCTCACCCTTCAGGGGAGTAGGGGGAAGGGGGATAAGATGGGGTATGATGGAGGGGAGGGCATGCTGGGGGGAGAGGAGGTTAGAGGCACCCATTTTTGAAGAGGGACAGGATCAATGTAGGGAATGGACCAGGTGGGGGGTGGGATGGGTGGGAGGTAAATATAACCAGTCTTTTACAATATATCTACTATGGTAATGTTTTGCGTAGCTAGACATGTACAACATATACTGAATTGCTTATCTTCCCAGCGAGAGTGGGTGACAAGGGAGGAAGGGAATGGATTTGGAATTCAAAGTTTTAAAATTAAATGTTTCAAATATATGTAAATACTATTATTGATACTATTTTACATGTAATTGGGAGAAAAGATGTGCAGGCACTGGGGCACAGAGAGTCACCTTGCCCTAATGGAAAAGTCTAAGGGGGTATGGGAGAAGATATGGGAGAGAACAGATTGGATGAGGGGATATCCTGTAGGACTGCAATTCTGGGGTGGTGGGTAGGGGGAAAATGGGGAAAATTGTAACTCAAAATCTGGTGGAAATGAATGATGTAAACCAGAAGTTAATAAAGCATTTGGGGAAAAAAAGGGGGGCAAAGCTAAAATTTGTTTTTATATGTAATCATAAGAAATAAAATATTTTTTAAAATTGAAGTCAGCTCCTCAAGCTTATAAGAGTAAATTTTCAGTTTGAGTATTTCCACCTTAGAAATTGGAAATCACTACAAATCAAGGCTTGATTTATTATTTTTTATTAAACTTAAGAAAATGGAAATGATGCAGTTTTAACTTATGTGTTTATGCATATGATTTTTTTCAGACTGTTTGTTAAACTTTTTCTATCACACCCCTGTATTGCCCTATAATCATCACTTGAGTATACAGGAGTTCAGAAGAAGGATCAGAGGAGAAAAATCATCACTAGACAGGAGGCCTGGTTAACACAGAATCATGGTGATGACGATGATGATGATGATGATGATGATGATGATGATGATGATGATGCTGATGATAACACATTTATAAAGTAAGGTTTGCAAAGTATTTGAAATAGATCATTTCATTTGAACCTCAAAAAAACCCTGTATTTGACCATGGGCATGGTAATTATCAAGTAGAGATTTCAGACATAAAAGAAAGAAAAAAGGAAAGGAAGGGAGAAAGAAAGAGAGAGAAAGAAAGAGAGAGAGAGAGAGAGAGAGAGAGAGAGAGAGAGAGAGAGAGAGAGAGAAAGAGAAAAGGAAAAGGAAAGAAGGAAGGAAGGAAGGAAGGAAGGAAGGAAGGAAGGAAGGAAGGAAGGAAGGAAGGAAGGAAGGAAGAACACCTACACACAATTGCCTAATTATTCTGCATGACAAAGGGGGTATATCATAGCACAAAGTTATTGAAAAAATTTGACTTGGATACAAATCAACTGTGTTTTCCCACTAAGTATTAGGCCTCAGTTTAGGAGTCTTAAAGTCATGGCTGAGGCAGAAAATAAGAACAACCATGAATCAGAAATGCAGTGTTAAATGTATCAGAATGGTCTAAACACAAAAATCTCCTTCCTCTTGAAAACCAAGCCGTTATTACCAACTCTCTTCATAGCAGGCAAGTCAAGAAGTGGAGTAGCACTACAGATATAACACACTGTTCCCTTATTTGTCTTTCTCCACTGACAATAAACCAAAGAAGACTCACATTAATGAAGTTCCCAGGAAAGCCAAAGAGTGTAATCATGCCCTTCACAGAACTGGCTGGGATTTGAACCTTTTCCCAGAAAGAATCAATTTATTTTAAAGCCAAGAAAATCAGTAACAAAGATGGCAGTAATAATTCTTGAACATGAGATATGATATTGGTATTATCATGAGGAACAATTCATCATGGCAAGAGCTATGGTTTTGGAGTCAACAAAACTATCTTATTATCTCAGCTCTGCTACTATTGGTATGCAGATGGCTAAGTTGTGCAATGGATAAAGCACTGGAACTGGAATCATGAAGATTCATCTTCATGTATTTAAATTCAACTTCAGATGCTTACTTAGCTGTGTGACCCTGGGCAAGTTATTTGACAGTTTATTTCAGCTCTTCATCTGTAAAAGGAGTTGGAGAAAAAATTGGAAAACCACTCCAATATCTCTGCCAGGAAAACCAGAAAAAGTTGGATAGTATTGAATGACTGAACACACACACACACACAGAGCTTCATTTTTTCTGGTCCTCAGTTTCTTCATCTGTAAAACCTGAAATAGTGGAAGAGGTTCAAGGACATGATCCTATTATATTATTAGACTGGAATAATTATCATATCAAAAGATTAACTCAAAGGGATATATCTTCAGAAAGACATTGGTCATCGCATACCTGTAGCAGCAATTTCTGAAGTCTTAGGAAGTCTTCTCTGACTTCCTTTGACTTGTTGTTAGCTTCAATTTTACCAGATTAATTATTCTTGTCCTATCTCTTGCTCCCAGTTAAAATGGAAATACCTTCTTGCCAGCACTAATACTTATCTATCACTTACACCTGAATGTGAAAAAGTTTATCACTCCCTTCCTGGAAATGTTGTTTTGATATGGAGAGTATAGAGAGTATGAAAAGAACATGAGCAAGCTGTATGCCTAAGGGTAGGAGTTAGAAAAGTCCTTGAGAACCCAGAAGGGAGAAGCTGGGGATTCTTAAGAAAAAGTTTTCTTATTACATAGATTTTCCTAGAGGTGGCCTTACTGTATTACTTGCAAATATTTTGGAGGAAGAACATGGTGAATATTACCCAATTAAATTGAAACTAAGGAAAATGCAGTGCTGATTTTTTTCACCAAAGGAATTTAGAAATAACCCTAAAATTGATGTTTTAATTGGGAAAAAACTGAGAAACTGATATTTAAGGAAAATGGAATAAGAAGCAATAGATAGAATGGTAGAATGACTGATTAAAAAAAAAACACTTGTAGCTGATGTTTAATAGTTATGAACAACCTACAATTTATTTGGATTTAAGGAAAATATTTGACAGATAATTATTTTCGTTTCAAACAATATAATTAAAATTAACTGGATAGAAAAATATTTGAATAATTTTAAAGAATATTAACAGAGTAATTTAATAACATTTTAAAATATGTTACTACTAATAAGTATTTATATTTATTAATTTGAGTTTGTAAAGACTTTGAATATATGATTTCATTTGTTCCTCACAACAATTTTCATAGGGCTATTTTGACTTCCATTTTATAAATGAGGAAGTTGAAGCAAAAAGAGATTAAATAATTTGTCTAGGGTCACATCAGACAGCAGTATCTGAGGCTGTATTCAAATCCAGGTCTTTTCTCACTCCAAATCCAGCATTCTCCACATTAAAATTCGTAGGTAGTTGCCTCAACAATTATCCAGTAATGTCAATATCTAATAATAGCTCCCACTTATATAGAACTTTATTTCAAAGCTGGTTTCTTGTAATAACCCCAGAAGGTTGGAGATATCATGGAACAATAGAGAATTGGATTTGGAGTGGAGAACATCAAATCCCACTTCTACCCATGACACTCATTGTGTAAATGAGGCAAACCACTTTCCCTCTAATACCACTCTTATGTAACTAATTAGCTCAGTGGCTATAGTGTTAGGTCAGAAGTCAGGAAGAACTGAGTTCAAATGTGCCTTCAGACACCAGCTTTGTAACCCTGGGCGATTCAATTTCCAGTTGTGTGAGTCTAGGCAAGTTACTTAACTCTTTTTCCCTCAGTTTCCTCATCTGTAAAATGAGCTGGAGAAGGAAATACAAACCATTTTAGTATCTTTGCCAAGAAAACCCCAAATGGGGTCATGAAGAGTAGAATGTAACTAAAATTATTGAGCAAAACCATAAACCAATCTCACGTGTTTGTCAGGAAGATGAAAAGGATAACTACGAAGTTATTTGTCAACTTTAAAGACCTATGTTCTAATTAGTCAGCATGGAATAATGGATAAATTTCAATCCCTGGCATTAAGAAAGTCTAGGTTCAAATCCCTTTTCTGACACTGTAAAACTCTGGGCAGGTAATTTTTCCTCTCAGTGCCCTAGGTAATTCTCTTAGATTATACATTAGGTATATGTGTGTTGTAGACCTACATTCTTAGAGGGCATTTACACTTACAAAATGTCCCAGACCACTAAAATCACAAATCTGAGACTAAATAAATAAATGAATGAATGAAATAAAACCACATCGTTTTAAGTCATATTAATAGCATGCTTTCATAACACTTTACAATTTTAGTATGTTTTCATTATAAGCACCTTTGGTGGGTTTCTATAGAGAAGGGAACTTCTGATTTGAAAACTCCCCCTGTCAATACAGATTTCCAACTGTTCTGCAATTTATAGGCTTAGAGAGATGGCTGAGGCACTGAGAGGTGAAACATTTGCCCAAGGTGACACAACAAGAATGTGTCAGAGGCAGTACTTGAAATCAGCTATTACTGACTCATAGGCTGACTATATAGGATGCTGGCTCTCAAGTCCAAGGTTATGACACACATTTCAGAAAAGAGGAATTTAAGGCTCAGAGACATCAATTACCCAGCATGGGTCAGAGGTAGGATTTGAAATTGGGTTTTGTGGTTTCTAATGTAGTGCATTTCCCACCACAGTCACAGTATATTGCTGGGATATGAAGAAGAGAGCTTGATATACACTGTGAAAATAGAAACACTATCTAGGAGTGTGAGTATGGCTAAAATGATGGGTATATAACAGACTTTTCCAGTGAGCATCCATATAGTGTGTAGCAGTTAGCCTGAAATACAGCTTTTTAAAGTTCAGTTTTAGAAACAAAGTTCAAATACATCTGCAGTGCTGCATTTGGTTTGAAGTATAAATCCTAACAATTCATGGGTCACTCAAGAGAAATAGAGATTATAAGAATGCCCATTGTTTTGCTTCCTACTTTAATATTACAATGGATTAGCGCGCTAGAAAAAGTAAAGCAGGGGGCGGCTAGGTGGCACAGTGAATAGAGTGCCGGCCCTGGAGTCAGAAGGACCTGAGTTCGGAGCCGGCCTCCGACACTTAATCCACACAAACAAAAACCTAGCCGTGTAACCTTGGGCAAGTTACTTAACCCCAATTGCCCTAAAGGGGTGGCTAGGTGATGCAGTGAGTAAGAGCGCCGGCCTCGGAGTTGGGATGACCCGAGATCAGATCCGGCCTCAGAAAATGAGCACCCACGTATAAATAATGACTAGCCGTGTAACCTTGAGCAAGTTACTTAACCCCAATTGCTTTAAAAAAAAAAAAGAAAAGAAAAGAAAAAGTAAAGCAAAAAATTAGAATCCCACTGATGCTAAGTATTAGAGAAACTTCTAGGAACAGTCTTAGGACTAGTATAAATTCAGCTAAGTAGTCAATTTGAGGTAGTGAACTGTTGTGTTACTTTTTCTCTTAAATGCTGTTATTATACAGAATTATAAAACTCTTTGTAGCAACATTGCATAGGGGTTAGGGACTGGCCTTAGAATCAAGAATCACTAGGTTCAAATTTTATCTTTAACACATACTCTCAGCAAAACATTTACAATCTCATTATCCCAAGGAAATTGCTAAGTCTAAATTACAGCCTAATCGGTGAGCTTTGTTGAGGGATGCAGTTTCCATAATGGAAGTTATCTACCTGTATGTTAGAGGTATGAGCTAAATATCAATTAAAAGAGTCATGACCTTCAAAAGTAAAGCACAGGTTATGTCTTAATAAAGTGTCTTTCTGAATCTCTGATATCCCAAATATTCATAAAGTGGTTCCTAGGCCTCTGGTGGTAAGACTTTCCATACTAAGCTCTGTTCGTCCTAGAATGTCATATAGACCATCACCTGATATTTGCAGTTCACCAGAACCTGTCAGGGTTGCATTCTGAGATAGCTTTCTAAAACCATGGGTCATCAAGTGTTCACTCTGGATAAAATGGTGATGTAAGAATTTCAGACAAATCTAGCTTCTTCTACAATACCTGAGGGTTAAGGAGAAATAAATCCAAAAGAGGTGGATGAGACATAAATGAAAGCAAAGCAAAAGCAAAAAATAAAAACAAGAGAGATAAATTAAGGAGAATACCAGTGACGTAATTTCATCCAGAGAGAAATATAAATTATAAAGAGAGAAACATTGAGAAAAAGAGCAACAGAGACAGAGATAACAAAGAGCCATTCTATAAGTTCCAGATCTTCACTAATACTGTGGGGCCTTCTGTCCCCTATCCTCCACTACAAAGTAATATCTGGGAGGTATCAGGATATAGAAAACAAAATTTTGGCTTCAGCATCTTAATCTCTATATCTTTCAACCTATTTATCATTATAGGAAGGAGCACAACCTGGCCCTGAGTATCATTATGGTCTGGAACTAAGGAAATGCATAGGCTTGTATGCCAGGCTCAATTGTACCAGAGCAAGATTCTTATAGGGATTATATGGTTCACCACCTGGCAACTGTTTCTGTAGGTGGTACAGCCCCTCCTCCTCAGCAACCATAGCTACTCAAAATCTGGAAAAGAAATATCTTGACACAAAAATTCTTGGAGCCAAAAAATGACTTAAAATCAGAAAGACATGATTTCTTAAAAGGTAGATTACCATCTGCTTTAGTGATATATCCTAAAGATTGTGGGACATTTCCAACTGAAAAAAATATTTTACATGTTGCTTTCTTCATTAGAATAAAACCTCCTGGAGAACAGAAATTATCAGTCATTTTCTCTTTGAAACCCAAATACTTAACAGTGATTTAGAGATAGTAAATCCTTAAGCCATGTGTTTTCATTAATTTGTTCATTCTCTCATTCAAGAATTTGGAATCATTTAGAGTTATTGACTAAACTACTTTGGCTTGAGGACTGAGTTCCACATCACTGACTTTAATCTTCCTTTCCCACTCCAAGTCTTCCCCTGAGAGAATAGAACAATAATAGCTCCAAATAAATGTAAGTTGAAAAGACACAGGAAGGAGAGGCACGTATGACAGCTAACTCTTGCAGAGAGGCAGAAGACCTAAGCAAACAAAATCTAAAAGAAAATACATTGAAATACAATGGGATAAGAGTAAATGAAAACAAATTCAGGAAGAAAAGGGCTCTAAAATTACAAAGACATCAGCAAAAAATAAATGGATAGGTCACAAGGATTCTAGAGGAAAGGATGAATTAAATCAAGAGAAAAACATGAAATTAAGAGTTTTTGGAAGGAGAATAAAAAACCTAGCATAGAAGTTGGAAAGTCTAAACCAGCAAGTAGATAGCTGAAAAAAACCAGAATGGAGCAAATAGAAAAACAGCAACAAAAAATCAATTATATGACAGGAAATATTAGGACAAAATAAAAAGACTGAAAATTAGAAAAAAATGAAGACATATGTACTATCAAAAATAGCTCACCTGGAAATCAAGAAAGGAACTATCATTTAAGAATTAATGGAATGCCTGAAAACCATAATAGGGAAGAAAATCTTGACACCAAATTTAAATAAATTGAAAAGAAAACTTTTCTGAATTGCTAGAACTTGAAGGAAAATGAAAATAGACAGAATTGACAGTTTGATATCTGAAAAAAACAGATTAACAAAAAAATTGTTAATGCTGAACTTCAGATTTTTCTAGATCAAGGGGAAACTATTCTAGAGGAGAAATGGAACAAATACCAAGGAGCCACATTCAAGATCACACAGATTTATGTAGCCAATATAAGAAAGAAAAATAAATTGGGGGCTATTATTAAACTAGAACAAAATCAGAAAAGTATGAACAGGATGGTGATGGAGCTGCTAAAGCATGTCTTATGAGACTCATTGAAGGAACTTGGGATATTTAATAGGGAAAAGACTAAGTCAAGTCTTCAAATGTTGTCTCCAAATTCAAGAATTGTTAAATACATAGCTTTAAAAACAGAAATCCACAAATAGGTTGAAGTTATGGAAGATTTCAAGAATAACTTTACATCAACTAAAGCTATTCAGGAGCACTGAAAATGACGCAAGGGTGTGAGTTTTCTATTATAGTGTGTTATATAGTAAATACTAGATAACCATTTTTTTCTGGGATGCTGTACAGGGAAGGAGATAGATTCAGTGAAAACAAGAGGAAAAAGTCCAAATATTGTAAAAATCTTATCTTGAAATACTTGTGTCAATTTTTCCTTGCTGAATTTGTCATGTATCAGAATTGCTGAGGGTAGAAGTCCATTTTTCTTGAGGCTATTAGATGTAAATTTTACTTTAATTTCACTTTATAGCTATTTTTCCTTTCTCATAAAGGGCAGAATTTTTATTCTATTTATAGTCTAACATGTTAAATGTAAGTGTACCAAGTAAACAATCTGATTGACAGCATAGATAAAGTGGCAGAACAGGATTAAATAGAAATTGTTGAGTTCTTGTCATTTATGATTTGAGTTTTTTGTTTTGTTTTTAAATTATACCATTGAGGATACAAAAGTCAGTAAATCTATGGGGAGAGTACTATGATTGACTTTCACTTAGTTTAGGGACTGCTATACAAAGGCTACATTAAAAAAACTAATACCTCTGAGCTTAAAAACCACATATTTGAGTTCAAGTTTTTTTGAACACATATATTACTATTTTTCATCTCCTGAATCTTTGCCCTGGTTTAGAAACTAAACTTCTGTGCTAATATCTTTTTAAGTAATATTCCTTTCTAAGAAAGGGGCATTTGGTGGTATCTAATTTTAATCTATCCTAGGTGAGTAGTTGGAGGAAGTGCATCCTTGTAGTTCCATAAAGATAAATTTTAAGACCTCTGAATTCATTAATGAATCTAGGAGCTGAAATAACTGACCCGTCAGTTTAATGATATAGCTCTGTTCCTTTGATAAATGTGATGCCATGTTAGTCCATGAATCTTACATCTTTTAGAAACATTAAAGTTACTCAGCCTTTGATGTTTGTCTACTGATGAAAACTGGAGTATGCCCAGAAGAGGGCAACCAAGGCAAGAAAGGGACTTGAATTTATGTCATCCAGTATCATTTGAAAGGGTTGGGGTTGTTAAGCTTAAAGAGGAGAACATTCAAACAGATATGATAACTATCTTCAATTACTTAAAGAGTAGTCATGTGGATGACACAGTAGACATGTCCTGTTTGTCCCCAGGAGGAAAAACTAAGAGCAGTGTGTGGAAGTTTTAAAAAGTCAGTCAGGCTATATAGAAGGAAATCCCAAGACTTAATGTAAAAGTGGAATGGGATTCCTCAGGACATACTGAGTTCTGTCTCACTGGATGTCTTCATGGAGATCAGGCAGAATGAATGGATATTTATTGGTTATGTTGTAACAGGGATTGTTTTTGAAAAGGTGTAAGTTAAATCAAAAGGCGGGCTGAGGTCCAATTCAATTCTGAAAGGCTGGGATTCTCTGATATTTCCAAAATTGCTACATTTTCCTGGTGTCTGTTTCAGTTATGCATTGCCCTCCTATTTCCATGATCAAATTAGACTGTATGTTACATGCTGGGTTATTTTTGTTGTTGTTGTTGCTATGGGATTCTGGGTAGTCTATTATCTCCCTCCAAATGCTTGCCTTTAAGGCTTCCCATGGTGCATCTTCTAGGGTTTCCAGGCCATTGTTTTTAAAATATGTTTGGATCTTTTTCAGTAAATAGTTGTTAAAGTATTGTTTGTGAAGGCGCATAGCTTTAGAACACTACAATCTGTGCTACTGGAGAACCATTTACAGTTGCTGCATAGCTATTAGCAGTCAGTGGCCTTAACAGCTTCTCAGGAAATACCATGCTTTTTACCTAGTTAGTATCCTCTGTGGGGGATATATTTTTTTAGAATAAACAGGTGAATGCAACAGTATTTCCATGGATGTTATGTATTGTTCGTCTAATCCTAAAGACTTAAAAGAAAAATGGTATCTCATTTAAAAAAAATCATTATAAGGATTTGACAGTCTTTTATCTCCAAAAAACAAACAACCCCCTTCCAGAGGTAAAACAAAGTTCACAAACAGAAGAAAGGAGTTAGAAGAGAGGTTTAAGTGAATTTGGTTAGGTCCCATCTCTCCCAAATTGTCTCTTAAGTAATTAGATCAGGAGTTTTACATCTCCCTGAGCTTAATCCTTCCTCTGTAAAATGAAAGGAGTGAGATTATCATCTCCAAAACTGCTTCCAATTCCAAAAGTGTACCACGTTCAATTAGTTTCAATAAAAAAATTTAAGCACATAAAATGCCAAGCACTTGGACACAAAATTGGAAATGAAAATGGTTCCTGCCATCATGAAATGCATGTGTTACTAGGGGCAGAGAGAGGAGGGATGCCATGTACATTGATGAATAATTTGAAGGGGATTGTTGAGCAGCACTAATATTTGGAAAGATCAGGATCTGTATCTTATAGGAGTAAGCATTTGAACACTGAATGGATTTATTAATTCCAAGACACGTAGTTGAGGACAAAGAATATTACAGGCATTTGGGACAACCTGTGGAATAAAAACCTTAGGTAGGCATGAAATATACTTTATATCAAATGGCCCAGTACAGGTAGAATATAAGGAATGGGAAGAGAAATATACAATAGCTCAGGAAGTTAGACTAGTGCCAGATTTTATAGATTTTGGAAGGGAGGGAGGGAGTGAAGGAGAAGGAGAGAGAGAGAGAGAGAGAGAGAGAGAGAGAGAGAGAGAGAGAGAGGTACTGCAGTTTTTCATCTGAGAAGTGATAAGGAAATAGATAGACTCCATTGGTTTCTAGAAGTTGAAATCCTAGTATCCTTCTGAGAACATAGTTATTATTCAGGAGATTGATAGCTTGTTTTCTAGAAAAGGGAAACTCCATAACTTCTACTAGTTGTTGAATCTTTTGCACTCTAAAATCTTTTAGGAGCCAGTACTTGGGAGTTCAATAGGTATTGGTTATAGCATTCCTATATAGCTAAATCCCACAAAATAATTTTGCTTTGTATAGTTATATTAAATATGATTTAGGATAAATATGTATTACTGTGCTCCTACTTAGGAGTAGTCAAAGTTAATTACAACAAAATCAAAAGATTTTATTACTGTCAGTGCAATACCAGAGTAAATCAGTAAAATGTTCTCAGTCTTCTTTGCTTCTTAATATTCCTCCCCCAATCTTTATATGAGAATGTTTCCTGAGGCTTTGTTTCCCAAGGTTCCAAACTTCTTTTTACTTTTCTTTGTATTTTCTACTTTTGGCTCAATTATAGCCTCTATGCAAATGACGCCAAAATCTTCACCTATATTCACAATCTGACCAATCTTGTGTTTCTAGCAATGCCAGTAGATGCCTTTAACTTCAGATACCATCTCCTAGTTCTTGCTAAATGTTATTGTTCAATCCCAGCAAGCCAAAAGCTGAGCACATCTCCTCCCTCTCACTAAAGCTGCTATTCATAGGATTGTGTATTTGAGAATTTCCAAAGTTGATTAGAAGAAAAGGAAAGTAACCTTTGCACTCTAAAATATTTATAGCAGCTCTGTTAGTGGTGGCAAAGGACTGGAAATTGTGAGGATGCCCATCAATTGGGAATGGCTGAATAAGTTGTGGTATATAATCGTGATGGAATACTACTCTGCTATAAGAAACGATGAGCTTGATGACCTTAGAAAAACAAGGATACACTTGCACAGAATAATGAAGAGCAAAAGAAAAGAACCAAGAGAATGTTGTATACTGTAACAGCAATAATGATTTAAGAACAACTCTGAGCAAATAAGTCATTTCGACTACTATAAATATCCAAATTAACTAAAAAGATAATATGAAGGAAGATGCCATCTGCACCTGGATAAAGAATAGAAGTATATATAAAGTGATTTTACATATTTGATCCATGTCTAATGGTAACCATCTCAAGGAAAGTAGGGTGAGGGAGGCAAAAAAGGAAAAAAAAAGAAATTTATGTGATAACTTTATCATATATTGTAAAAGAATAACAGTAGATTTTACAGTTTCATGTATAAGCATTTTTAATACTATGGTATGAACATTCTCATTTTATTCCTTAAGTTACAAATTAAGTAGATTAAATTTTTAAAAATAATAAAAGGAAATTTCAAAGAAAACTTTATTTTATCTCTTAATTTTATAGATCAAGATACTGAAACTCAAAGAAGTTAAAAATTTCCCTAAGGGCATACCAGTAGCTAGTAGAAGAGCTATTATTTAAGCTCAGATTCTCTAGCTCTCAATTTATCACTATGCGATACAGTTTGTGTCCTTCTTCCTCCCTGCTTCCCCCAACCCCACCCCAGCTTCCCCATTTCTATTTATTGAGTTTATCAGTCACAGAAGCTTAGAACCACAAGTCATCTTTACCTCTTCTATGTACACTCTATCTCCCAGCCTCCAAATGTAAGCTGCTGCTGAAAGGAACTGCTTGATTTTTCTCTTTGTAACACAAGGACATTGTAAATTTTGTGACATATCAGAGGTGATTAAAAAATTTGTTGCATGAATGAATTCTACATTTGGACAATTCTCTCTTTTTCACGCACACATATAAAACAAACATATATAGACAAGTATTGGCATATATATGTGTATATACATGTTATAAAATCTCCTTTTCTATTTTTTATTCATTGCTTTTATTTCTTTATTTTTTTCCTTTTTCTTATTTTTTTTATTTCTTCTTTTTGGATCAAAGTTGATAAAGTTTCATCCCACTTCCAAATGGCAGATTGTCAACAACTTGAAAATATTCCTCCCCAATTTGTCTCTAGTCCACATTCAGAACCCCCAGTCCCTTTATCTTGATTCCAATCTATGTTTCCAGGCTAATTATACTAGGCCTCTTAGGTACTTTATGTTCCAAACAAACTGAGCTGCTTAATATCCTCCAGTCTCATTCTACACTTGCTTAACTCCTGCCATTTGTGTAGGTTCTCCCTAAACCTGAAATAAACACCCTCTTCATCTCAGACTGTTAAAATCCATCTTGTCCTCTAAGACCTAATTCATCTATCTTTTCTCTTCCATAAATCCTTGTCATTCTCCACCCCACCTGTAGTCCCCCATTTAAAAATACAACTCTGAGAATGTCTACTTTATGCTCAAATTTTCTCATGCTACTTTATCTGGATCCCTGATTTGTCCTTATAGCATTTCACCTGAAAGCATAGTCATTTGTGTACATATTATATCCTTTATTTTTTCTCATATTTGGTTGCTAAATTGCTTTTCACATTTCCATGTCTCTGTCTCCTTGGAATGTAGGTAATAAATAATTGTGGAATTGAGTTGAATTAAACAGAATCACAGACACTCAAGGATGTAAACCCTATTATCATATACATAGAAGCCCTATATTATAGTGGGCAGAGCTCTGGATCTGGAGTTAGAAGACCTGGGTTAAAACCAGGCTGTGCTCTTGGTTTTCTGCATGATCTTGGGTAAGTCATTTAATTTCTCTAGGTCTATTTTTCCAAAAATGTAAAGTATTGAGCTGGACTAGTTTATTTCTTACCTCCTCCATGTCACTGCTTTATTTGTATAATTCCCTACCCTTGTCATTGGTATCAAGAGCCAAGTGATTGGATTTGGAAGCCTTAACTTACTGTTACATGTGTAGTCTCCACTTACCCTGGCTTGAATACGTATTGTCTCCCATTAGAATGTGGGAAAAGAAATAATCATATGGGAAAAGAAACTATAGCTCTCTATTACCATGAGCTAGGCTAGGGTAAGGTTGCCATTGTACCACAAGGGGAGGTACTTCCAGGCCTAACTCAGTAGCTCAGTTTGGAGGTTATCCTTCTACATACAATCTAGTAATATTGTCCTGCAGTTGAGAGCTATCATTTCTTGAATTACTGAAATATTATATCCATACCTCACAAACAACTGAGAAAAAGGTATATCCCTTTCTATTTCCATTCATTTCTCTCCAGATAGATATCTATCATATCTAATGTCTAAAATTCTATTAACTTCCTTAACTTTCTTTCTTATTTAACTTTTTGTGTCTAATGGTGTACATCTGAACAGGGGTGGGAAGGCTAGGTAGGAAAGAGAAAAAAGAAATTTAGATGATAATTTTGTTTTATATTGAAAGGAAAACCAAGTTGTGCATAGTAGATTGGAGTTTCATTTGCATTGATCTTTTTTTTTTTTAATTGTACTATGTGTAATGGTGATGAGATTTGAAGATCTTCTATGCCTCTTGTATTGGCAAAGCTAACAGGTACTTAGCACATAGTTTCAAGTTCATAATTGTGTCTGGTAATAAGACCCAAAACTTGTGAATTCTACAGTGGGATGAACTTGCTGATGTAACAGGAAGTAGTGGGTGAGGGAGGAGCTAATGCCATATATAAGGAGAGTCCCAGGCTGGAGAGGGGAAAGATTTGGAGAACTTGTAGTGGCAGGACACCAGACCTCTTGCTACCAAGTCCAGAGTTTCAGATACCAGGCCTCTCACTTTCAGAACTCTATCCAAGATCAGAGCCCTGAGAAGAAGGACCTCACTTATGAAACAAGATGAGGGGCCAAGTATATGCTCTACAAACAAGTTATTCCCTAATTCTGCTTCATGACATATCTCAATGAGCCAGAAGAACTAGTACTAAATTTGAATTCAGCCAGTCAACAAATATTTAACAAATCCTTACCACAGGCCTGGAACTGTGCTAATTAGTGCATTTACAAAGAAGGTTTAAAAATGTTTTTGTTTTTGTTTTTGTTTTTTTAACTCAAGGAGCTCACATTCTAATGAGAGACAATATATAAAAATAAATAAATGAGAAGGGTGCAGTGTAAATTGAAAGTGATTTGAGAGGGGAAAGCCCTAGCATTTTGGAGTTGGGGGTGGGGAAAGAAATATAAAGGACCCTTTGCAGAAAGTAGGATTGGAGAAAAGTCTTGAAGGAAGCCAGGGAAGCCAGGAGGCAGTGAGGAATGATGGACAGCCAATGAAAAGACATTAAGACAGAAAATATTGTCATTTACTAAGATTAGTAAGTTGGATCATAGTTATTAGTTGGATCATAGCTTATATAGAGAGGAGAAAAGAGGAAGAAGCCTCTAACATTGTGAAGGAGAAAGGTTGGGGGGGGCCTTTAAAAGCCAGGAGAAGATTTACATTCGATGTTGGATGTAACAGGGGGCATTGGAATTTATTGATTGGGAGGAAGTGTGTTACATTTTCAGAACAGTGCTTTAGGAAAAATCACTTTCAGCTGATTAGGGGGTAGGCTGAAGTAGGGAGAGGCTTGAGACAAGGGGAGCAACTTCTAGTTTTGTTAGTCCCAGAGGGTGGGTCTATATGAGTCAGGAATTTAGTCAGTTAATCAATATTTATTAAGTTCCTACTATGTCTTAGGCACATTGCCTATGTATAAAAATAGAAAAAACATCTGTCCCTGTCCTTAAAGAGTACAATTTAATCAAGGAAGACAATACACAAAATGTAACTGAAAAGTGAGAGGAAAAGAGAAGGTAGCTGGGGTGGTGTCATTATGGAATC
Organism: Gymnobelideus leadbeateri; assembly: GCA_011680675.1. Taxonomy (NCBI): domain Eukaryota; kingdom Metazoa; phylum Chordata; class Mammalia; order Diprotodontia; family Petauridae; genus Gymnobelideus; species Gymnobelideus leadbeateri. Next base: position 707,698 of record WOXC01009603.1, read on the forward strand.
CAGTCCAAAACATGTAGCCAGTGGGGAATAAAGAGGTGGCACCTCTTAAAATGGAAGTTTGAGGAGGAATTATGTGCCCCACTCTCCAGTCCCCCAAACAATGGAGCAGAGGATACTGAGGATGCTGAGGAGGTATCAAGGTGTGAGTATCGAGGCTGCACCAAGGTGGTCTTTGTGGGAGTGGAGAAAAGTGAACATATATTACAGATATTATGAGGGTAGGAATAATAAGACAGGACAACAGATTAGATGTATAGCACAAATGTGGGTGAAAATGGCACAAAAGTTCTGATCCTGGGTGACAGGGATGACAATGGTGCTGCTGAGTTGATCACAGTGCATTTATTAACTACATTCTAATAAATTCCCTTCTTTCCTGATATTTGAGAGAGAACATTCTAAACCCATTCTTTTTCTTCAAAGGGTTTTTGAAGCTGGGAACTTCAGTAAAATGGCATTTAAAGCCCTTTTTTCATCTTCTCTCATCACTAGATTCCATCATTGCCATCTACCCTGGCTAAATCTTTACTTGGGATAAACTAGAGGCAGGAGTCCTGATTGAAAATCTTCCCTCAGATATTGACTTCTGTTTGTAACACTGGACAAGTTACCACTAACTGGGCCTCAGTTTCACCATCTTTAAAACTGAAGATGTTGGACTTAAGGACTTTTGTTGGAGATTCTTTCTATGTTTAAATCTGACTCTATTCTCCAGACATCCCTATACTCTAACTTCATCTACTATGCCCTCTGGAACACAACTTAATTATATCTTTAACAATTTTCTCCTCATCTTAGGTTTCTTCCTTTCATACTCTTTCCATTTGATCAAGTCTATGGAAATCTGGTGCAATGTTAAGGGAATTCAAAGAACTTTCCTGCCCCTTAACCAGGCCATGTGACCTGCTTTGAACTCTGGCCCAGCCTATAGCTTGAGTCACATTGAGCCCACAGTGGTAGGTGCTTTCTGAATGGATAAAGCAGGAAGGGTGGAACAGGAAGAGAGACAGAGGTAGATCTGGGAGAGAGGGATGCAGAGCTGAGCTAGTGTGAGTAAGAAATTTTGCCTAGGGGAGCTTATTTGTGGGGATAGAGGAAATGCTTCGGGATGTTGGTGCTTCCTAGATTGGTTATATACATACATACATACATACATACATACATATATATGTATATGTATGTGTGTGTATATATATATGTGTGTGTGTATATATATATATATATATATATATATATATATATATATATACATGTATATATAAACTTCTTTGTTACCATGGTGGAATTGGCTTTCTGGTATCTGAAAAAAATATTTTCATTTTGCATTTGAGGAAAAGAGTTATTTATATTTTGCAAATGTACCCTGGAAATATGCATGCACATTCATGGGTATCACATTGGCAATATATTTGGTTGTCCCAAGAAAACCTTATAAGCCTGGATAAAACACTGGTTACACCTGCCTTTTTACCTGATGACACAATAAAAAAGAAGTCATACTGTTTGCTCCTCACTGCCATTTCCAGGCCTTCCTTCTGCTGCTATCACTCAGCAACTATACTCTCTTTGAGACTGATTTCATCTATTGACATCACCATGTCCAGACCTTTTTTTTAAGTATTTATTGCCTCAAGTTCATTCTGATACTATTTTATTTTAAGGAGTTTAATATGTGGTTCAGAGTTTTATTATTCACCTAACCAGTACCCTCATACTTGGGTTCTTCAGTAGGGAAGAGAAAGGGAATAAACATTTATTAAGTATCTATCATAATATGCCAGGCCCTATGTAAGTATTTTGAAAATATTATCCAATTTGATAATAATTCCATGAGGTATGTGATATTATTATCCCCATTTATTTCCACTTTTGGAAACTGAAGCAGAAATTAAGTTGTGCCCAAGGTGGCACAACTTGTATGCATCTGAGGCTTGATTTGAACACAAATCTTCCTGAATCCATGCCCAACTGTGCCACACAGATACCTCTACACGTGCACACACACACACACACACACACACACACACAAATACACAGCAAATATATGCATATGTGCAGACATATAAACATATGTGGCTATATGTCAGTTTATATATGCTATTTAAGATATATGTATATATACACACATACTCAAGCGCTATAGCTTCCCGTTTCATTTTATATTTTGCAAATTTACCCTGGAAATATGCATGCACATTCATAGCAGCTGCTATGGGTATTGCATTGGTGATATATTTGGTTGTCCCAAGACAACCTCATAAGCCTAGATAAAACATTGGTTACACCTCAACTCCTAAGACCATCATCCACAAACAGTTATGAAACAGGTTAAACATTTTTTCTAATCATTTCCTATAAGTTTTCTAATTCCATGATCCAAAATGCAGAAAGTTCTCTCTCTGATCACATTATCCTATTCTTCTATTTCTTTTTCTACCTACTTATTCTTAAGCTTGCTCTTCTTCACAATAACCTCCAGTCAGTCTTCCTTCTTTTCCCCATTGTCCCACTCTGCTATAGTCCATCAGCCCTGCTCTGTTCTCATTTATTTCTTTTTCCAGTCTGAATTCTATACTTTAGCAGTACAAATATGTATTGTTTTTACTTCCAACTGTTTTATCAACTTTTCCTTCCATTCCATTCATGCCATGAAAAAAACCCATCCCTGGTTATCATTACCTTCTATCTACTATAGTCTCATTTACCGAATTTTAAACATTGCTGAAGGAAATCACTACCATGTTTGTCAATACTTATTTTTCTTCTTTGATTGATTGTGCTGCATACCCCACAGCAGCTGTTTCAAACCTTCCCTGTCTCCCCAAGCCTCCTTTACAACTTCCCTGCCATTTTATCTGAGGAATTCACTTTCTACATTGCTGAAAAAACGGAAGGCATCACTGACAACTCCCTCCCCTCTACCTCATAAACCTGTGACTGTAATCTCTTATTTTGTCCTACATGCTTTGCTTCAGAGATATCCAATCCTTCCACTAATGTATTTGATACCATCTCCTCTATCCTTTCAGCCTTTGAACACTTTCCTGCCAATCTTCAATCCTTGATTATATACTAGATACATCCTCGATTACTAAAAGCATGCCCAGGTTTCACTATTCTACAAAAACTTTTATTTAACCCTGCCATCTTCCTCAAGATACCAGCTCTTTTTCACAGCTAATAGTAACTAGGGCTTGAACAAAACTGCATGAACTCCTAATCTAGTTTTCTTTCCAGTAAACCACTTAACATCTCAGAAATCCTAAATTTAAGATGAACTTTAAGTTTGTAATAACCAAATTGCATAAAATGAACTGTTGAAAATCGGCAATTTCTACTGGATAATAAAAATGAGCCATTCTCCCAGAAAACTTTTGGTGAAAAATTGTTGGGAAATGACTTTTCAATCCAAAACTTTATAGTCATTTATTCTAAGGCAATATGGACATAATCATCAAATGTAAAACATCTATAAGAATTTTTTTTAATGTAGCATAATAGTTACTGGTAGTAATTAAGATTTCTAGATTCCAATAAAAGTGAACAGTTAGGTTTGAAATAATAGGAGCAGATAGGACAGCAGGACACATAAAAATGTGACAGAAGGAACAGATGGCAGTACAAAAGTATGTCCCCAATTTGAAGGAAAATTTTCCTTTGGGAAAACCACTTTCAAGCTTATTTAAGTGCCTTTCATGTGAAATTACATGAAAGACAGCACCTAATTATAATATTCTTGAATCTCATATGAATTGAAAGGTCATTCAACTGGTAGATTTAAAAGGAATTCAATGTATACTTCCTGTTTCTATACTTCATGCCTAGTAGCACTGTTCTGAATGTCAACTAATACTTATATACAATCTGACAATTTGGAGGAGTGCTGTTTTTCTTTCCTCCAACTTCCTAACTTCTGAGACATTACTAAGAAAACTTCTTTCAAGGAACAATTATGGGACTAGAATTGAAATTACATTTAAGATTAACTACTTAGAGAACACACTACTGTCTTCCCCCTACCTCTTCAGTTTTCAAATCAATTCATATGTACTAAATTTGGAATAATGTGGGATAATAATATAAATTATGTTATTCATGTATTTTATCTTTACATCACATTAATTTCAACACTATGTCTTAGATTGTCTTCCATTTTGACAATGTAACATATACATACATACATATGTGTATACAGGCATACACACCTAAATGCTCATTGAATCATTTTCACTACTAAATTTATGGCATCATTATTTATAATCACATTTTGGCTTTTCTACATTTACATCTAAGTTTCTTTTTTATTTGATATATACAAAATTAATGTACATTCTGATTATGTACTTGAGAAAGCATATCTTTGCTTTTCTTATTGGGTTCTTGCAATATAATTATTAGATCTATTTTATTTAATTATATTTTAGTTCTTTAACTTCCATCTTATATTTTTGGATTTATTATATTTGATAAATATGATTAAGTGGAATGCTAGAAATCAGTCACTATTATTGAAATTTAGCCATTTTTTTTCTTTTAAAATTAAGGGCATAGATTATTTTATATGTCTATATCCCAGGCCATCCCACAACATCTTGACTTATATGTTGCCAATGGATTTCAGTGAGTCTGGAGGAGAGAGTGAGACTGAAAACCTTGTGCAGCTCTGCCTCATTTAAATCCAATTCAAATGCAAATAAAGATATTACACTTGCCTTCTTTAAGAACAAGGGCTAACAGTAATAATAAACAAATAGCAAAATCTATATCTATATTCTACAGATAAAATTTTAGCACAAAACAATATCCTCTATCTCTCAAAAATTTTAGTTTTTAAGTGGGATATCATGAGTGATATCTATTTTTTTCAGGTATAGGTAGCAGTAGGGTAAGCCTAACCCATTCTTTTTAGAATCTATTTGTTTGTTTTTTTTTTTTTTGGAGTAAATTTATTTTCTGTAACAAACGTATTGTTTCATTCTGCTTTTTAATCCATTCTGAAAATTTTTGTTGTTGAAGAGGTAATTACATTTACATTTTAGTGTCAATATTATTAAGGTTATATCTTTTAAAGTTCTTTTAAATAATGGGTTATCCAATTTGCTAGATAATATAAATCTATTTTCATGATTTCCATTATTATCTTCAATTTAATTAAAAATGCTCTTGGGGGCTCACATTGAGAAGTGTTGTGTGATTTGACCAGATGAGACTCTGGGCAGCCGTTGAAAGCCCCCTGGCTTTGAAAACCCAGATATTGATGCTTCCCTCTCTGGTAACTGTGATTTGGTATTGATGTAATGGTGGGGTAGTTTGGAAGCCTATCTGCTTGATATGTTTGTTTCTCTGTCTTGTAAGTTCTGTCTGTATACTTTGAAGTTTGAGGTGTTGACCTTTTTTCCCCTGAACTAGGTAAATGATATATGTTTGATTGATTAAAGTAAGCTTGTTAACCCCCCAAAAATGCTCTTAACAAAAGTATATTGACTTAAAAGTTTCACATAATCACATAATTTTAGATTTGGAAGGTCATAAAATCCAACCAATAAATGAAAGGAATCTCCAGTATAACACATCTGCTAAGTGACCATCCAGTCTTTGTGAAACCCTCTGGAAGAGGTCAAACTCACAGCATTTTGAAGTAGTCCATTATACTTTCAGACAAGGAGGAAAGGAAAAATTTATTAAGTACTACTGTATGCCATATCCTGAGCTAAATGCTTCATAAATATTATCTCATTCATTCCTCACAGCAATCCTGGGAGGTAGGTGCTATTATTATCCCCATTTTATAGTTGACAAAACAGAAGCAGTTACACTGCTAATAAGTGTTCCTCCTCCTTCTGACTCTCTCTTTCTCTACTTATTTATCCATAGCTATATAGATATAAATATATTGAAATATATATAATATTGATATAGATATTACCTTTGACTTTCCTTTTATCAAATATAGGAGCTTCTCTTTGAGATTACCTTATCCTACCAGCTTTTCCCCCCTGCCTTTATTTTTCTGCAATATATTACTAGAATATTTAGCAATTTAGCTAATACCATATTCTGATCCTTGCATTTTGTTGGTACCTGATTTATTGTGATTTTAAAATTATTGTGAATTATTTTAAACACTTACCCTTTTAGCTTGGCACTTTAATTGTTAGAAGAATCCCTTGCTGTGAAAATTTCTTTGCAAATTTTTCAAACTCTAGAAGCTTTATACAATATTTGAATAAATCCTTCTTGTAGTATACTATATTTTCCTTGGTGGATAATTCTTGGGTTTTGACTTATATTTTATTTATGACTTTTGCCTGAATTTTCTTATGCTCCAATTAATCTGTTTAAAAAGTCTGATATAATCTTGAATGGTGTTCTTTGATATATAATATTTTTATGTTTTTTCAGCTTGTAAGATTTCTTTTACTTACACTATTGGAGTTTAATAAGAACAAGTATAGCAGAATTTAATTTTATTTTCTTTGTTGAGTTCTTGAGCATTCCTAAAATTTGTATTTTTCTCCTTGTTTAATTTTGCAAAAAAAAAAAAAAAAGAAAGAAAAAAATTGAAGTATTTCCTGACATTATAGTGTCTGAGTACATTTGGTGGAGGCAATTTATCTGGATATCAGAAATGTAGATTTTGCTGCATCTTAATTTCTTTTGTAGTTTTGCCTCTTGGAGCTATTTTCCAAGTGTTTCCATTCCAAAGCTTCTCTTCCCCTCCTCCCCAGATTCTACTTTTATTATCTGCAAATCTCTATTCATTTGACAAAAGTCTCATTTGTCTATACATCTCTACTTAAAAAAATATATTAATTAAGAATATAATATTGTTTGATTTTCCTCATACTTTCTATAGCCTGTTCCTTTATATCATCTTGGTATTTTATTAACCCATTGTATAATCTTGCTATCTTTAAACATGACAGTTTTTTTGTTTAGGTCATGTTTTAGTTTACCTAACCCTTCTTTTTTCCTATTGACTTTTTTCTGATACTTTAGTTTACTTTGTTCTGTATTATATTTTTTTCATTTCCTTTCCTTTCTTTTTTATTTTAAGAGCTAGGAATTTTCTATGACAAATACCTTTGCTAAACATCTGGCTCCCTCTTATAATGCCCCTTTTGATGTTGAGAATCAGCAATTTTATTCACTTTCTAATCTGGATCATTTTTGCTTTGTATGTGGGTTTCAACAATTTATCTTCTCTGATATTTTTTTTGCCATATGGATGTGTGTATGTATATGTGTGTGTGTGTATGCATGTATATATGCAAGCATGCATGTATATTATGTTGTTATCTTGACTGGAAAATCTACTTTGACATTTCAATAAATTTTTCTTCTTTAATTTTGTGAATTTTATATTTTTAAAGTAAAAAATCCACTTTAAAATCAGCTTCATCCTCCTGCATTCCAGAGGTACCATCAATCTGGATGGCATTATAAGTAAGTACTAGGATTCCCACATGCTGGTTTCCCTGTGCCTTTTGCTTCATCACTCTGTTCCCAGAACACTTAACAGGATATGATTGATGTTTTCTGTCTGAAGATGTTTGTGGGGATGGCAAGTCATGGTTCTAGAATTCTTCACTGCTGTCACATAATATTTTTTCTCTGAGCACTTTGACTAAAAAACCTTTACCCTGATTAGCATGTATTCTGACAGGAAGCCACACAATAATTATGCTATAATAATTTGCCCATTGTATATCTGTGATTTTGGGTTGGGTAGTCATATAAAATTAACAATGACAATTGGATTGTTTTGTGTATCTTTTGATTCACTTCAAATATGAAGATGCTAAACATGTTTCTGGAGATTTGCTGCTGCTTAAGTTCCCCAGGGAAGTGCTTATTAGTAGGATCCTTAGAATACATGGAATGTTTTGCATTCCTTCTCTCTCTCTCTCTCTCTCTCTCTCTCTCTCTCTCTCTCTCTCTCTCTTTCTCTCTTTTTTTTTTTTTTTTTTTTTTTTTTCCTCTCTCTCTCTCTCTCTCTCTCTCTCTCTCTCTCTCTCTCTCCCTCTCTCTCAGTCTCTCTCTCTGTTTCTCTCTTTCTCTCTCTCTCTCTCTCTGTCTCTCTCTCTTTCTCTCTCTGTCTGTCTGTCTGTCTGTCTGTCTGTCTCTCTGTCTCTCTCTGTCTCTGTCTCTCTCTCTCTCCTCTCTTTCTCCTCTCTCTCTCTCTCTCTCTCTCTCTCTCTCTCTCTCTCACACACACACACACACATCAAGATGAAGAATTGTTTTGTTTTACTATAAATATTTGTGACAAGATTTTTTTTTAAAAAGCATGGGGGAAGGTGGTGGTAGAGAAAATTGATTTTTCCTTTAAAATATCAAGAGAAATTCATTAAGAATTTGAACTTTCCCTTGAAACCTTATCTTCAAAATCTCAAACATTTATGGACATGAATCTGCAAGTTCCTCCTTGATACTTTTATCGGGTCTTTTCAGGAGTGGCTTCTCTTAGAGCTCTATAGAACTTGCTATAGGTGGTTTCAAGCTTTGCTTTTTTGGGGGCTTGCATGCATCTAATTAGTGGCACCTAATATTGCGCCATGAAGTAGGCTAACCTTTTGCACCTCTTCAAATGCTCCTTCTAGATGTATGTATATGCATATATGTTTTTGTGTACATACATGTATGTGCGTGTATATATGTATATATACACACACATACATAGGGAGCAGAGCCACACACTCTGTCTCTGAAAGAATAACAGTCACATGTCCAGTTTTGGTGACTGCACACTTGTTCTCCTTTCTGTGATCCTAATCAAGTTTAGTAATCAACAAAGCACTCCAATTTGTCTCTAATTATTTCACTTAAGGACCAAAGAATCTCTCTGATGGAAGTAAGTGACTTTATTCAATTCAAATTCAACCAGCAGCACAGGAACTGAAAAGGGGGTGGGGAAGGAGAATATTGCCTTTTCCTTGCCTTTGTAGTACATTAATTCCCTCAGGGAAAAACAGGGAGTGTGGGAGATGAGAACATGTCAAAATGTGAACTTCACATATTGTTATATGGAAAAATGCTATAAGTGTCGCAATTTAACTTTGGACCTTATCTTATAATGAGGGAATCATTTTAACTTAAAAATGACACTTCCCTTAAAGCAGCTGAATTCCTCTATTCTGGGATTTGGTATTAACTTAAATTGTACCCCTGATACACCTCACAATTTTTATTATGCTTTTTTATTAAGAAACCCACCAGAGCTTAATACCCTATCCATAAAATGTCTTGCTGAGGTAAGTTTTGATTTGTAGTACAAGTTCTTCCAAATGTGGGTCCTTGGGGCCTGGTGGATGAGAGAGCTATTTCTGAGTGGCTGCCAAGTTATTTCAGTGTTTGATGTGAAATCTTATAAACCAGGTTGAGGAGAATAAGGAACGTTTGTGTATACCTCTAAACATTTTATACATGCAAGCATATAGTCACATACTTATATATGTATACACATTATATAATGATTATTTGTGTGCCCATATCCCTCCAATGGCTTATTACCCTGTAATGTTTTTACATACAGACATCCATATATATATATATATATGGATATGTATGTAGATGTCTGTATGTAGATATGTATGTGTGCATGTGTATATACGTATATACATACATATATGCATGTTTGTATGTATGTATACATGAACATACATACTCAGTATGTACAAAGGCATGTATGTACATGATATATTGGCCAGAGAGCTGACATCAAATCTGGGTTGAAGTCAAACATTTTAAATATATTAGCACTGTGACCATGGAAGTCACTTGACCTTTCAGTATTCCCAGGTAACTCTCAAAAGCTAGAATTTCTAGAGATATTAATTTTATGAGTTTGTAAAGAAAGATAACTCTTAAATCATTCAGTCAAAAAGTATTTATTGAACACCTATTATATAGCAGACACTATTCTAAGTTCTGGGAATAGAAAGAAAGGCAAAAGTCAGTCCCTGTTCTCAGGTACTGAACAGCCGTAGTGGGAGAGGAAGGAAATTATATAAAACACATATCTTATAAAAAAACATAGAAAAAAACTAACAAAACAATAGAAGTATATACATGTGCATGTGTACATGCATGTGCAACATGTATATGCATCATATAGCATCCATATATGCATATACACATGTATATGTCCATGTCTCTATTTGTGTGTATGTGTGTAGTAAACTGACTTATTATCTGGAAGCCTTTTGTCCAAAAAGTGCATACAAATAACTTTAGTGCCTTAAAAATAAGATAATTTAAACTTTAGCCTCAAAAAGTTTATAGAAATTAGTTATAGATGTTAACTTTTTTTGCAGATCTGATTACAACATACTTTTTTACTTTGTTTTTCTGTTTTTAAGCATTTTTAAATTTTTATTTATTTATTTAATTTTAAATTTACAAAATAACACAAGCATTTCTATAACAGAATTTTTAAAAGATAATTCATGTTTAAGGAATATTATTATAAAAACAATTAATTATAAAGCTAGTTATATCTGACAACGATGATTTTTTTAAAATATACTAAACTGGAAAATAGTTTTTTGAGATTTGCTGCTCAAGTGTTAAGGTGGCACACTGTAGAGTGTTGTATCTGGAATCAGAATGACCAGGATTCAAATTCTTCCTCCAATACTACTTTGATTTCTGACCATGAATAAGAGACAACCTTTGTGATCAAGTTTCTTCATCCATTAAATAGGGAGAAAAAATTTATATAGTACTAATTTCATATAGGTTTGAGTCTAAAAAACAGTATCAGATATTAGTTATTAATATTTATATTATTATTACCTCATTTAAAAGATTTCCAATGCATAGATAAAAAAGTGATAGGAAAGGTCTATATCATTTTATAATTCTTTCATACCTAATATTTTACAAACAAGGTAGCTAGGTAGTACAGTGGATAAGGTTCTTGGCCTGGAGTCAGGAAGATCTGAGATAAAACCCAGCTTTAAACATTCCTTAGACTTCTGTCCCTGGGCAATTCACTTAATCTCTGTCTGCCTTGTTTTCCTCAACTATAGCATCTACCTCAGAAAATTTTTGTGAGTATCAAGTGAGATATTATTTGTAAAATGCTTAGTTCAGCACCTGGTACATAGTAGGTACATAAAAAATGCTTGTTCCCCATTGCATAAGTGGGTAAGATAAGTTGTTTTTTTTTCCTAATTCAATAAAGAAATTACAATCCTCTGTAGACACCTCCAGCAACTTTGGTACAGCAGATATGATCTTTACTTCATCCTATTTTCATATAAGTTTGATTTTTTTGCATCCATTTCTCCTGACTTTTGTGGTTAAACTCCAGGAAAAAGCCATCTGTAATAGGTGCCTGTTCTTCTTCACCTTTCATTCTCTTCTTAACTTCCTACAGTTTGTCTTCCTACCTAATTATTCAAATGAATCTATTCTCTCCAAAGTTACGTTCTTTTAATTGCCTAATCCAATGGTTTTTTTATTCCTTGATCCTCATCCTTCTTGATTTCTCCCTAGCCTTTGACACTGATGATCATGATCTTCTACTTGATACTATCTTTTCCCTAGATTTTCATGGCTTTACTCTCTTGTTATTATCTTCCTATCTTACCACTCATTATCTCTTATGTTGATTCTTCATCCAGTTGATGTCTTATAACTACAGCTATCCCACAGAGCTCTCTCCTGGATGCTTTGAACTTTTCCCTCTGTGTTATTTTACTTGGTTATTTGATCAGTTTCCATGAATTCAATTGCCATCTCTAGAGTGATAGTTCTCAAATTTACTATGTTGTCATAACCTTTGTCTGCCAACATCACATGTCAAGTTGACTATTGGACTTCATAAACTAGATTTCCTGATGACATATTAAACTCACAATGTCCAAAGTTGAAATTATTATTTTTGCTCTGAAACCCTTTTGCTTTTCAAAGTGCCTTATAATTGTGGAGGGCAACATTAACTTCTCTGTTTCATTGGCTCACAGCATAGGTGGCTTTCTCAACTCCTTAGTCTCTTTCACCATCTATATAGAAACTGTTTCCAAGTTCTGTTGATTTTTCCTTCAGAACAGCTTGCAATACAATCTTGCACTCCTCTGACACTTCTAGCAGGATGCTATCATCCATTCTCTCCTGGACTATTGCAATAACTTACGGGCTGGGGGGGCAGAGCCAAGATGGCGGAGTAGAAACAGCACTTACAACTTGCTCTCCCCCACACCACTTCCAAACCATGTAAATGGTGGACTCTGAACAACTTCTGGAGCTCTAGCACCCACAGAACGACACAGAGAAGCTAACCTCCTAGTGAGGACAGTGCGGCAGCCCGGCAGGGAACTGCCAGAGCAGCATGCTGGGAACCAACAGAGCAGTGCTCTGGGAGCCGAATCCAGGCCTGCCTGAGTCGAGGTTTTAGCCCCAGGGTGGGCAGGCCAGCAGGTGGGTGGAGGGACCCGAGAACAACAGCAGCTGTGGGGATTCCAGAATTATCAACACAGATATGCCTATGACAAAGTGAGAAGTTAGTGCCCTATAGACTTTGGGACAAGTATTTGGGGAACTCTTTGGCTTCTTCCCCTGGGGGTGAGAAGTGGCTGAGGAGATGTGGCACAGACGCCATTTTGTAGCTTCAGTGGCAGCTTCAGCTCCTGGCCTGCCAACTGTAGGGAGATCCAGCAATCAGTCTTGGGGGGTAATTGCTCCTGCTTTAATCCCCCTGGATCTGGATTTCAGTCTGGGGTGGAGGTTGTGGGGTGGGTATCTAGCTTGCCAGAGTGTTTCGAGGTTTCACAGAGGCCACCCAACTAATACCTCCAGAAGTTGTGAAACCCCAACATTTGGAACAGAAGCTCCCCTGCCTGGTGGCAGAATCCTACTGTGGCAACAAGCCCAAAAGTCAAGTAATTAAGTGGCAATGTGCCTAGGCAAAGGAAATTAAATAAACAGAAAAATTCAACATTAGACTCCTATTTTGGGGGGCAAAGGGGATCAAAGCATGGAACAGGAGGAGGACTGTGTGGTCCGAAATCCTACACCAAAAGCCCCAAATGAAAATATGAGTGGGTTACAGGCCATAGAGGACCTTAAGAAGGATTTCAAAAACCAAATAAGTGGAGGAAAAATTGGGAACAGAAATGAGAAGGATGCAGGAAAAGTATGAAATGAGAGTCAACAGCCTGCCTGAGAAAAGTAACACCTTAAAAATAGACTAACTCAAATGGCAAAAGAAGCTCAAAATGGCAATGAGGAGAACAAAGCCTTAAAAAGTTGACTTTGCCAGGTGGAAAAAGACTCTCATAAGCTCACTGAGCAGATTCATTCCTTCAGAATTAGACTGGAGCAATTGGATGCTAGTGACTTTATGAGAAATCAAGATGCTGTTAAGCACATCCAAGCAACTGAAAAAAATAGAAGGCAATGTGAAATATCTCATGGGAAAAACCACTGACCTGGAAAATAGATCCAGGAGAGATAATTTAAAAATCATTGGACTACCTGGAAGCCATGATGAAAGAAAGAACCTAGAAATTATCCTTCAAGAAATTCTCAAGGAAAATTGCCTTGATGTTTTAGACCCAGAGGGGGAAATAGAGGTTGAAAGAATCCACAGATCACCTCCTGAAAAAGATCCCAGGAAGAAAACTCCTAGGAATATTATAGCCAGGTTCCAGAATTCCCAGATCAAGGAGAAAATACTACAAGCAGCCAGGAAGAAACAATTTCAATATTGTGGAAATACAATCAGAATAGCACAAGACCTGGCAGCTTCTACACTGAGGGATTGAAGGGCATGGAATATGATATTCCACAGGGCAAAAGAGCTGGGATTAAAACCAAGAATCACCTACTCAGCAAAACTGAGTATCTTGTTTCAGGGGAAAATATGGTCATTCAGTGGAATAGAGGACTTTCAAGCATTCTTGAGGAAAAAACCAGAGTTGAATAGAAAATTTGACATTCAGATACAAAAAGTAACAGATGCTTGACAAGGTAATCAGGGAAAAGAAATCACAAGGAACTTATCAAAGTTGAACTATTTACATTCCTACATGGAAAAACAATAACTGTGACTGATGAAACCTTTCTTAGTATGAAAATAATTGAAGAAGGATATATAGGCATATGAATACATATGTGAATGTGTGTATATATATTTACAGGTATACATGGATAGAGGGCACATGTCAAATTTGGTGGGAAGGGATGATACTTAAGGGGTGAAGTTAAGAGGTGAGAGAGGAATGTGGCAGCATGAGATGGGGAGAGATAGGGTAGGGTAAACTATCTCATGTAGAAGAGGCAAGGGGAAGTGGTTGAAGGGGAGGGGAAGAACAGGAAGGCAAAAAGGCAAAACCATATTCTCACTGAATTTGGCTCAGGGAGAGAATGACATACATACCAAATGGGACATTCACCCTGCTGGAGAGTAGGGGGAAGGGGATGAGAGGGGGGATAATGGAAGGGAGCACATTCTGAGGGGAGGGGAGGTTGGAAGTACCCACTATTGAAGAGGGACAGGATCAAAGTAGGGAACGGACAAGGTGGGGGGTGGGATGAGTGGAAGGGAATTATAAGTAGCCTTTTACAATATATCTACTATGGTAATATTTTGCATAGCTATATAAGTACAACACATACTAAATTGCTTATCTTCCCAAAGGGAGTGGGTGACAAGGGAGGAAGGGAATGGATCTGAAATTCGAAGTTTTAAAATTAAATGTTTCAAATATATATATAAATACTTTTATTAATACCATTTTGCATGTAATTGAGAGATAAGATGTGCAGGCATGGGGCACAGAGATTCACCTTTCCCTAATAGTAAAGTCAAAGGGGGTTTTCAGAGAATGATATGGAAAAGAGCAGATTGGATGAGGGGATATCTTGGGGGACTGCTATTCTGGGGTGGTGGGTAGGTGAAAAATGGGGAAAATATGTAACTCAATATCTGGCAGAAATGAATGATGTAAACCAAAAGTTAATTAAGCATTTGTTTAAAAAATAAATAACCTAATGGCTGCTTTTCCTTTTCCAAAGCTCTCCTCCCTTTAGTCCACCCTCTGCTTAGTAGTTAAAGTGATATTCCTAAAGCACACATCTGAGTATAACCTCCCTCAACTTTAACATTGCACACACAAATACTCAGTAAACTCAAGTGACTTCTTATTATTTCCAAAATAAAATATAATATCTTTTGGTTGGTATTTAAAACCTTTCATAACCTTCCCTCTCCTTTTATATTTCTAGACTTCTTCCATGTTACAACCTACCATATACACTTTGATTCAGTGACACTGGCCTCCTTGCTCTTCTTTAATCAAACTATTACATCTTCTGGGAGTCAAAGTGGCGTGGTAGAAACAGGACTTCTTCACAGCTCCAGCTCCCACCTCCCCCAATTCATGTAAAAAGATATTCCATCTTCTGAGTGCAGGCCTTTTCACTTGCTATTAATTCCTATAATTACGGGTATTCCTTGATCATTGCTCCTTTCTTCCTATGACCCTAATATAGCAAAAGTTGCTATGTTTGTGATCGTATGCAAGTACTTAAATTCTTTTTACATTTTCTGCAATATATTTGGAAGAATGCATTAATTCATGGTGGTTATAGAAAATTTCAGTTTTTTAAAATGATAAATATCCTGTTTTAGTATTTTGGTCTACTAATTATGTTTATGACATCAAACCCAAAATGACTTGCTATAAGTAAGACCTAACTCAGGCCAATCAATTCATGGTTTAAGTTCAATTTTGAAAAAATAAGTGAAACAGAAGATCTGAGAATTGAAAAAAACATGTTTTGGGGAGGGCTATACAAGGGAAAGTATATTTAGTATAGATATTTTGTGAAGACATAATGTTTATTGCATAGATTGAAGCTCCCTTGCCTCTAATTGCCATGGTGATCTACTGGTCAAGGCCCAGTTAGAGTTCTTTGTAGCTTTTTTAGTTAGGCAAGCAGAAAGTCATGTAAAAAGTCTGACCCTTATTCCACTGAACCAACTAAATATCTGAGAGTTTCAAAAACTCTCAAGGATAAATAACAATAGCAACAAACTAGTCTAGCTTACAATAGGGCAAGGCCTTAGGATATTGCTTTCCATGAGCATTTCTTCAACACTTTAATATAATCATAACCTAAGATTGCTCAAAATATTTGGAAGCATTTGTCAATCATATTATTATAACATATAATTTCTTGAATTGGCATCAAGTGTAGATTTTTAGTAACTTCATATAATTTAGTTTTTCTGTATTCAGATTCAAGCAACTTTTCAATTTCTGCTGCTATTTCATCTAATCTAGATTTAGAAACAAAAGTATTAAAAAAAAAAGGGGTGGCTAGGTGGCTCAGTGGATAGAGCACTGGCCCTGAAGTCAGGAGGACCTGAGTTCAAATCCAGCCTCAGACACTTAACACATTTACTAGCCATGTGACTTTGGGCAAGTCACTTAACCCCGATTGCCCTCCAAAAAAACAACAAGAAAAAGAAACAAAACTATTTTTTACAATATTTATATAATTACCCACTATACCCTGTCATATTATTTCTAGTTGAATATATTATTGGTCAAAATCAGTGAGGATCCCTTGTGTGTAGATGGTTCAATGCTTTTTAAGATGTAGTATATAATGAAAAATTAATATGTGCAATTCACTTTTATGTGTATTTGTCACTTACCTATTTTAGTGGTCAGGATTTTCTGTACCTAAATATTTCCAGAAGCTGGGGAATGGTATTTTTAATTTGTTCCCATTTACCTCAACTTCTTGTGCTCCTGTAACAAAATGGAGCACTGCTCTCTCAACAGTCAGCTGTGTCAAATTGATCACTGCAAGCATTCTGAGTAACACCAATCTGAAACTCCTTATATCTTTTGCTCTTTATTTAATTCTTATGGGCATTTGTGTCACATTATCAGAATTGCCAGCCTAATCAGTACTATTGCCATGGTTAATTGGCCAATTCTTTGGATATCTTGTCAGTTCATAATAGCTATTCTAATGATCTTAGAACATACAAAATCCCTGCTGTACATCACCTGGCTGACAATCCATTACTTAGATACACCCCACTCCCCAACCTCCAATAAGAATGAAATTAGCTCCTCTAATGCTGGGGATATTTTGCATATTGTCTGTCACATAGCAAGAAATATTAATAATAAAAACAATAATTATATAGTAATCAAAGGCATATAAAATGCTTTACATGTATTTATCTCTTAATCAGAACAACCCTATGACAGTACAATAGAGGAAATATTTATTAAACAAGTATTATATGCCAGGCACTATGCCAAGCGTTAGGGATAGAAATCAGGGAAGCAGGGAAGAACAATTCCTGCCCTCAAGGAGCTCACAATATAATGGGAGAAGATAATGCAAAACCAAGCGAGAGCAGCTTTCCAGAGGACTGTTGTGAACAGCTTTAAGATTCTGAACACACAGTATAGTGAACTCTCTATTTATTCATCGGTAAACTGAAACAAAACATTCACAGAAACCAAAGTACAACATTTACAATATTATAACACAACTTATTGCTAAAGTGGCCACATCATTTTAAACAAATATATTCAGTAAGTCCTTAACTCAATTATCCTTAAGGAGCAAGCTTCCTTAAAGGACACAAAGTATAAACGTCAAAGTTATTTTCCCCTAGGTCACATCGTATTATACTCTCAGACAAAAAGTCGTCTTTCTTCTATATTGGAGATTAGTTTGCAGTCATTCTTAAGAGGTACAGAGTACAAAGTTCTCCCATCCTCAGGCCACAGAAAATCGCGACCTTCTCAGTCAGCATTAAGTACTCAAGGAGAGGAGGTCTTTTCATATTGACTTGAAGCTGGCTCTCAGATTCTATGGTTCCTCTTCCATGGTTCTAGATTTTGCCTGAATTTACCCAACTGTCACCTGGATTCAAAAGCAGGCAGCTCTCAGCTCATCCTCTAGTTCCTTGTCCTGTTCCTTGTCAAGCTCCATATTGAAGCCCACAGTGTCCAGTGCATCTCAAAGCCCTTCACAGTTTCTGTTTCGGGGAAGACAAAGATTAACAGAGACACAATAGCAGCCATACATATTGCCGCCACCATCATCAATTCACTATCTACCTGTGAAATCAACACAGATCCACAAACAAGGTATGAGAACTCAACACATATCAGTTGCAGGACTTCTGAAACCTTCCTCCAGGGTTTCTGTAAACAGACAAGAAAATCCTCTTTCAGGGGTTTCAATAAGGTCCCAGGGCTTCTGTACAAATTATCACAAGCAAAAGTCAACACAGACACAACAGATATACAGAGTGCCAGCCTCCACCACCGTTCTCATTTCTGCTCTCTCCCAGCTTGGGCTTCTCCTTCTATATGGTCTTTAGCTTCTCCCTGTTCTTCCCCTTCCTGTTGTATCAGCAAGTTCCTCCCACTGTGAGTTTCACAAGTTCTATTTCTTAACAAAGACTTGATATAACCATGGGCAAGTCTCAAAAGAAACTTGAAATGAAACAAGGTGCTAAGTAATTAAATAACTGAAACAAGGCATTAAGTACTTCTTTGCTTGCAATTACAGATGATAAACAGAAAGATGTAAAG
This sequence comes from Gymnobelideus leadbeateri, assembly GCA_011680675.1. Taxonomy (NCBI): domain Eukaryota; kingdom Metazoa; phylum Chordata; class Mammalia; order Diprotodontia; family Petauridae; genus Gymnobelideus; species Gymnobelideus leadbeateri. Next base: position 726,282 of record WOXC01009603.1, read on the forward strand.
GGAGGGGAATTTAAGCAAGTTCAGGCAAATCATTACTTTGACTCTACCATCTGACCCCCTGTTTTTATTTCTATGGACATATTTTTGTAACTGCATCCATAAAGATATTGTGTTTACTAGCTAAGTGACTTGCCCAGGGTTGCATAGCTAGTAAATGTCTGAGTTCAACTCTGAAATCAGCCCCTAACTCCAGGGCTGGTACACTATTCACTGGTTTATCTAGCTGCCCTCTTAGCAAGAAGACTACCAAATAGACTATTGGTAGTCGTTTTAATTGGAAAAACACTAATATTTTTTGCTGGATTTTATTAGTAGCTTAAAAAATGATAATTTATGCCAATCTCTTTAAGATCCTGTAAACTTGGTTATGTTATTACTAAATCAATTATTTGAATCTCTAAAATTTTCTAAATAACCATTGCATCATCTATAAAAAAACAATAATGCCCTTTCCTCTTTGACCATGCTTATTCCTTAACTTTATTTTTATTTTTGCACTTCTATAACTTGTATTTTTATCACTATGTCAAGTAATAGTAATAATGGGCATTTTTGCTTTTGATTTTAGTGAAAAGTTTATACCTATTTCAGATATTTTTGGTACTTGTATTTAGATATATAGTATATATCATATTAAAGATAAGTGTATTTATTTTTTTTCTAGTACTTTTTCTTAAGGCCATGTACCATCTGACTTCAGTCTTCTTGTCTAATTTAATTTTCTTTTTCAAAAATTTTAGACAAATACTAAAACTTAGATACATAATAAGAAAAGAAAAGAAAAAGAAACACTATAAACTAAAATATTAAACTTAAAAATGAAGTGAGAAAAAGAAAAAAAGCACATCATGTGCATAGGAGATGATTAAAAATATATAACAATAACATCATTTCAAGAAAGCCCATACATTAAACACTCTGTGTTAAGTTGAAAGCTGTCCATCTTTTCTTTGCTTCCTTGTAAGTTTTCTTTTGTTCTCCATTGTACACTTTTAACTTTGTTCTTTTTCTCTTCTTCCTCCCCCCTTCCAACCATTCCAAGTCTAAAATTGAACATGGATGTATTTATATATAAGTATTGATATATACATACACATATACATATATATGCATACATACATATAATCATATACTTTCCCTGAGAAATTTTTAATAACTTGTTTTTATGTTTGTGCATCTCTTTTTTCCTATCTCTCCTAACTCATCTAATTATTTCCACATGCTACCTTACTGTCCTATTACTTTAACTACCCTACTCCAGCAATCTGTCCCTTACCTCACATTCCCTTAAATCTAAACCCATTTTTGTACACCCATTTGATCTATTTTGCCCCCTTCCCCTCTAAATCTCCCTCCTTTATTCCCCCATTCCCCTAAATCCAAACACCCTTTTATATTTCCTTTTTAACCTACTCCTTTACCTTCCCCTCTAAAGATCCATCCTTTATTCTCTCCCCCTCCCTATCTCCTTAGAGTTTTCTTTCTTTTTTTTAAATTTAGAGGAATGTTATACTCTTCTAGATATACATGTGTTTTCCACTCTTATACCCATTCCCAAGGAAAGTAGGTTTCCAGAACTAACAGCCGCCCCCCATCTAATTCCTCCTTATTGTTTCTTCCTCTTCTACCTCATTTGTATAAGATAATTACTGTTTTAGCTTTTCTTGAATGGTTTTACTTTTTTTTTTTTAAGTCATACTCAGGGCTACTTAAATCTTTTTATAAGCTACCTAATTATTAAAAACAATCTTAAACATAAGTTTTACATTTTCTGTACATAAAAGGTAAACATTTTATCCTCCTTGAATCCCTTGTGATTGTTCACTGATATGTACATTTTATTTCTTTTGCCTCTTGTATGGCAAATACTCTATTGAGTTCAGGGTTTGTTTATTTTTTTAACAGAGTCCTGAATGTCTGACAGTTCATCAAATGTCTATTTTTTCCATCCAAAATTGTGCTTAGCTTTGTTGGATGTGATATTTTAGTACATGGGCCCAGTTCTTTTATTCTTTAATATCTAATGTTCTAAGACCTGTAACACTAGGTCTTGTCCAATTCTAATTGTGGAACCATTATGTGTTAATTGTTTATTTTTTTCTTGTTTCCTATAATATTTTGTCCTTGATCTAGGGGTTTTGAAATGTAAGTATAATATTCCTGTGAGTTTTCCTTGTAGGGTCTCTTTCAGATGCTGACTGGTAGATTTTTCTTTTTACTTTCCCCTCTTGTTCTATTGATTCAGGAAAATTTTCTTTAATTATTTCTTATATTATTGTACCAATATTTTTTACCAGAGCTTTCAGTTTATCCAATTATTCTTATATTTTCTCTTCTTGATCTGTTCTCTAGATCTGTTGTTTTTTCTTATGAGATGCTTCACCTTCTCTTCTATTTTTTTTCATTCTTTATATTTATTTTTTATCTCTTATAAATTTGCTGGCTTCCCCTTGCCAAATTCTGATTTTCAAGAAGTCATTTTTCCCTTAAGATTCTGGATCTCAGACAGAGTCCAGATGGCAGAGTAGAAACAGCACTTCCATGGCACTCCTGCCCACAACACTTCAAAATTGTGTAAAACAGGGGCTCTGAATGACCACTGGAGCTCCAGAATCCACAAAATGACATGGAGAAGCTAACCTCCCGCTGAGGATAGTCTGGCAGCCCTGAAGGGAGCCACCAACACAGTGCTCTGAGGGGCCAAAACTAGGCCAACATGAGTCTGCGGTTTTAGCCGCAGGGCGGCCAGACCAGCCACCAGCTGGAGGGACCACAGAACACCAGCAGCTGTGGGGTTTCCAGAATTATCAACACATAGATGCCTAGGACAAATTGAGAGGTCAGTGCCCTATGGAGTTTGGGACGCATTGGGAAAGCACTTCAGCTTCTTCCCCTGGGGGCGAGAAGCTGCTGAGATGCCTGCCCAGCTTGCATAATGTTGTCTTGTTGCAGCTTCAGCTCCTGGCCTACAAAATGTAGGTGGATCTGGCAATCAGTCTGGGGGTTAATTGCTCTTGCTTTACCCTTCTTGGATCTGGATTGTGATCTGGGGTAAAGGTCTTGGAGTGTGTGACCAGCTTGCCAGGATGTGTGGAGGCTTCAAAGAGGCCACCCAACTAATACCTCCAGCAGTTGAGAAAACCTCAGCTTTTTCAACTGAAGCTACCCTGGCTGGTGGCAAAGTCCTACTGTGGCAACAAGCCCAAAAGTCAAGTAATTGAGTGGCAACATGCCTAGGCAAAGGAAACAAAATAAATAGAAAAATTCAACATTAGACTCCTATTTTGGGGTCAAAGAGGATCAAAGCATGGAACAGGAGGAGGACTGTGAGGTCAGAAATCCTACACCAAAAGCCCCAAATGAAAATATGACTGGGTTACAGGGCATAAAGGACTTTAAAAAGCAGATAAGAGAAGTGGAGGAATAATTGGGAAGAGATATAAGATGCAAGAAAAGTATGAAATGACAGTCAACAGCCTGACTAAGGAAAATAACACCTTAAAAATAGACTAACTCAAGTGGCAAAAGAGGCTCAAAAAGGCAATGAGGAAAGAATGCCTTAAAAAGACTAATTTACCAGATGGAAAAAGAATCTCAAAAGCTCACTGAGGAGAATTGTTCCTTCAGAATTAGACTGGAGCAAATGGAAGCTAGTGACTTTATGAGAAATCAAGATACTATTAAACAGATCCAAACAAATGAAAGAATAGAAGGCAATGTGAAATATCTCATGGGAAAAACCACTGACCTGGAAAATAGATCCAGGAGAGATAATCTAAAAATTATTGGACTACCTGAAAACCATGATCAAAGAAAGAATCTCAGGGGTGGCTAGGTGGCGCAGTGAATAGAGCGCCGGCCCTGGAATCAGAAGGACCTAAGTTTGGAGCCAGCCTCCGACACCTAATTCGCACAAACAAAAACCTAGCCGTGTAACCTTGGGCAAGTTACTTAACCCCAATTGCCCTAAAGGGGCGGCTAGGTGGCGCAGTGAGTAAGAGCGCCGGCCTTGGAGTTGGGATGACCCGAGATCAGATCCGGCCTCAGAAAATGAGCACCCACGCATAAATCAAAATGACTAGCCATGTAACCTTGAGCAAGTTACTTAACCCCAATTGCTTTAAAAAAAAAAAAAGAAAGAATCTCGAAATCATCCTTCAATAAATTCTCAAGGAAAATTTGCCTGATGTTTTAGAAACAGAGGGCAAAGTAGAGGTTAAAAGAATCTACAGATCACCTCCTGAGAAAGATCCCAAAAAGAAAACTTCTAGGAATATTAAAGCCAGGTTCCAGAATTCCCAGATCAAGGAGAGAATATTACAAGCAGCCAGGAAGAAACAATTTTAATATTGTGGACACACAATCAGGATAGCACAGGATCTGGCAGCTTCTACATTGAGGGATTGAAGGGCTTGGAATATGATATTCTGGAGGACAAAGGAGATGGGGTTAAAACCAAGAATCACCTACCTAGAAAAAATGAGTAACATGTTTCAGGGGAAAATATGGTCATTCAGTAGAATAGAGTACTTTCAAGCATTCTTGAAGAAAAAAACCAGGGTTGAATAGAAAATTTGACATTCAGACACAAGAAGTGAGAGATGCTTGAGAAAGTAAACAGGGAAAATAAATCATAATGAGCTTATCAAACTTAAACTATTTATATTCCTACATGGAAAAACAATAACTGTAACTCATAAAACCTTTCTTAGTATGAAAATAGCTGAAGAAGGGTATATAAGCATATGAATACATATGTGAATGTGTGTATATGTGTTTACAGGTATACATAGATAGAGAGCACAGGTTGAATTTAATGGGAAGGGATGATACTTACGGGGTGAAATTGAGAAGTGAGACAGGAGCATAACGAGAGGAAATGGGCAGAGACAGAATGGGGTAAACTATCTCATGTAGAAGAGGCAAGGGAAAGTGGTTGCAGGGGAGGGGAAGAACAGGAAAGCAAAAAGGCAAAACCTTATTCTCATTGAATTTGGCTCAGGGAGAGAATGACATGCATACTAAATGGGGTATCTCACCCCACAGGAGAGAAGGAGGGAGGGGCATGGGGGGAAGATAATGGAAGGGAGGGCAGGCTGGGGTGGAGGGAAGTTGGAAGCACCCACTTTTGAAAAGGGACAGGATCAAAGTGGGGATTGGACCAGGTGGGAGGTGAGATAGGAGGGAGGGAAATATAGTCAGTCTTTTACAATATATCTACTATGGTAATATTTTGCATAGCTACACATGTACAACATATAATGAATTGCTTGTATTCCCAGTAAGGATGGGTGACAAGGGAGGAAGGGAATGAATCTGGAATTCGAAGTTTAAAATCAAAGGTTTTAAAGATATATAAATAATATTACTAATACTATTTTACATATAATTGGGAGATAAGATGTGCAGGCATTGGGGCATGAGGATTCACCTTGCCCTACTGGAAAATTCAAAGGGGGTATAGGAGAAGAGATGGGAGAGAGCAGATTGGATGAGGGTATAGATATCCTGTGGGACTGCTATTCTGGGGTGGTGGTTAGGGGAAAACTGGAGAAAAAATTGTAACCAAAATCTGACAGAAATGAATAATGCAAAAAATTGGAAAAAAATCCTGGATCTCTTTGTAATTCGTTGACTATCTTGCCATAATTGTCTTGTTTTTCCAGTATTAATCTTAATTTAAAAACAAATTCCTCACTCTCTTTCACTTGATTTTTAAAGTCGTTTTTTCGTTTGTTTCTGTTTTTCTGTTTTTTTTTTTTTTATTCTTCAATGAATTATTTTTGGGCAGGAGACCATTTGACATTACTTACTCTTTGGTGTAGAAAAGAGTTACTTTGTTTCAGTATCCTCCTCTGAAGATGAACTGGTCTCCTCTATTCCCATTGTAACTTCCTATGGTTGGATTCTTTCTCCTTTGCCTGTGCAACTTATTGTAATAATTCAATTTTTATAATCCTTTCTAGCCCTGGGGTATGAGGGATGGTGCTTCTATCCTCTGATCCTCTTTAGCTCTCCCCTCTGACCTTGAACTCAAACCAAGACCTCCAGCCTCTTGTAAGTGCCCACAGCTAGTGGAGTCCCCACCCCACTGCTTTTGCACTCACCGGGTGTGTTATGGTTCTTCCTCTCCCTAGTCACTCCCAGCAGCACAGTTGGGTCTGGCATTCCTTGTCAGCAGGTGTTGCCTAGATTTTCCCCAGGTCAGATGCCCAACTACCCTCACTGTCCTGTAGATAAAAGTTCCTTGGGCCCAGACAGCCTCCCATTCCAGCTAACTCCAGGGCTTGCCACTTGTTTAAGTAGCTTTCAAACAAGTTGTCAAAGGAGACTGTAGCCTGGAGGTGTTTCCTCTTCACAGGGAGGAAATCTAATCCTGGGATTTTTCTTCAGGTCTTCTCCAATTGTCCCAAGAGGACCCTCGTTCTTCCCCTACTCTTATTTGTTTTCATTGTTCCACATTTGCCCAGAGGTGCCATTTTATTTCTATTGCAGAGGAAAATCATGAGAGCTTGAAATTTTCTGACCTGCTCCATCACCTTGCCAGAAACCTCTCCTTTTCTAGTGCTTTTAACAGAAATGATTCTTTTATTTTTTCAGAAGTTTTATATGCATCTATTATTATAATCTTATAATTTGAGTTGTTATTGATAATATGGTTTATTATGTGAATAGTATTTTTAATATTAAACCAATTCTTCATTTTGGCTCTAAATGTAAACTTATCCTGGTATAAATTCTTTTTTATATGTTACTGTCCTTGCTATGGTTTAATTGAAAATGCTTGCATTAATATTCACTAAGAATATTGGTTGGTTGTTTACTTTCTCATTTTGACTCCCGCTAAGTTCAGTATAAAGATCATAATTGGTTTTTAAAAGTAACTTGATACCAACAATTCTGCTATTTTTTGAACATTTTATGCCATATTAGAATAGTACTGAATCAACATTGTATTTTTCCTGTGTTACAGGTTTTTGGGGTGCTTATTTATAGCTCATTCAATTTCTTTTTCCTGAGATTGATATAATTAGGAATCTATTTCTTGTTCTGTTAGTCTTGGCATTTCATATTTTGGTAAATAAACATCTATTGCATTTATCATGTCAGTTTTGTTGGCATATAACTGGGCAAAATAGTTTCTAAAAATGTTCTTTTATTTTTTCTTCAAATTCCATGAATACTTATTTTTTCAGTTTCAGTTTTAGTTATTTGAATATCTTCTTTAAAAGCAAATATTCTAGCTTTTTCGCCCGTCCAGCCATCGTGGTGGAAGCTCGGCTGTCATCCCATCATCATGTCCTCTCATAAAACATTTAGAATCAAGAGGTTCCTGGCCAAGAAACAGAAGCAGAATCGTCCTATCCCTCAATGGATTCGAATGAAAACTGGTAATAAGATCAGGTACAATTCAAAAAGAAGACACTGGAGAAGGACCAAGCTCGGATTATAAAGAACGGCCAGCGCAATGAAAGACATTCAGCACCAAGACCACCTCCCCCCTCTTACCATGGCATCCTTCCATTCATCAATCCTTCATCCATCAATCACTCAGTCACCTCATTGTCCCCAATAAGAAGAAAATGCCACTATTGCCCTCCATTTGAGAAACCATCTGCCAATATGCAGACCAAAAAAATGGCCCCAACTAGCCGTTGAAATTGTCTTGCCCTTAAATGTTTTCATGAATTTCATCCGTGCTTTTGGGTGTGTTGTGATATAGTTTAAATTACTGTTAACTACATCTCTGTAGCATTTGTACGTTTGAGGTTATGCTTAAAAGGCAGAGATCATAATGAAACAAGTTACTCCTGACAAAAAGAACCAAGCTCTAGCCCTGCCTTGAACAAGCCGTCACAATAACCTCTCTGTGTTTTGTTTTGTGTTTTAAGGAGTTATAAGAGAGCACCTACCTCACAGGGTTGTTGTGAGGATCTTAAGATTTGCAAGCCTTCAGTGTAAGCCACCAGTGCTGCTAATCCGGAGCTGTCTCAGCCAGATTATGCGCAGCTGACTGTGTCCAATTATCAAACTCACAGTCAGAGGAGTAACCTGTTGACCCCCTGCTTATTTCATACAATAAGCCGTCTTTGTTCCTTGTTGGGAGGTGGTAAATTTAAGTGTTGGCAACTTCTCAGTTGTCGGTTTTTTGTGTGTTCGGGAAAGCCCAACCTTTTGTTAGGAACTAGACCTGGTCCGGGTGAATGGCTTCACAATTTTCTGAAGATGCAATTCTGCTAATAAAGGGCTTCTACAAAAAAAAAAAAAAAAAAAAAAAAAGCAAATATTCTAGTCCCTCCTAGTTCAGAATGAATATCAATAGTGACTATTTCTCTTTTGACTAGCAGCCCTGAGGGTCTTCCCCTCCAGTTTGATTTTTATTTTTTTAAATTAAAGGGGCCATTCCTTGACTCACTTCTTTTTTTTAAAATTAGTTTAGTTTCAGTTAACAAGATTCAATTCCATAGTTCCTTGATTTTCAAATTTTCTTTACTTCCCTCCCCCCTCCCCACACGACAGCATATAGTCCAGTATAGGATCCGCAAATGCATTCATATTAGACATTATTCCAATTACAAAGGCGTATTGTACTAGGTGGGATGAAAGATGGTAAAGAAGAAATAAAACCAAACAATGAAAAGAACAAGATCATTTAGTTTGCCTCCATCAGGATTCAGGCTCAGTTCTTTCTAGTTATATCTCTGGATGGCACATTTCTCACTTTCTTTAGTCTTTCAGGATTAACTTATACCACTGCATTGCTGAAAAGAGTCCAGTCTGTCATAGTTGGTTATCACAGATATGGTATGTCTGTGATTGTATACAAATTTCTTCTGATTCTACTCTTCTCACTCAGCATTAGTTTGTATAAGTCTCTCCAGGTAATTATGAAATCTGTCACCTCCCAGTTTCTTATAGCACAATAATATTCCATTACATTCATATATCACAAATTGTTTAGCCATTCCCCAATTGATGGGCACCCATTTAGTTTCCAATTCTTTGTAACCACAAAAAGGGCTGCTAAAAATATTTTTGTACATATAGGTCTTCCTCCCACTTCTATGATCTCTTTGGGATATAACCCTAGAAGTGGTATTGTTGGGTCAAAGGGTATGAAATTATTTATAATCCTTTGGGCATAATTCCAGATTGCTCTCCAGAATGGTCGGATAAGTTCACAACTCCACCAGCAATGTACTAGTGTTCCAATTTGTCCACATCCTCTCCAGCATTTGTCACTTTCTTGTTTTGTCATCTTAGCCAATCTGACTGGAGGGATGTGGTATCTCAGATTTGTTTTGATTTGCATTTCTCTAATTAATAGTGATTTAGAGCATTTCTTCATATGCTTATAGATATCTTTAATTTCTTTCCCTGAAAACTTCCTGTTCATATCCTTTGACCATTTATCAATTGGGGAATGACTTATATTCATATAGATTTCGCTCATTTCTCTATAAATTTTAGAAATGAGTCCTTTATCAGAGACACAAGCTGTAAAAATTCTTTCCCAATTTCCCACCTCCCTCTTGATCTTGTTTACATTGGCTTTGTTTGTACAGAAGCTTTTCAATTTAATGTAATCATCATTATCCATTTTGCATTTTATAATGCTCTCTAATTCTTGTTTGGTCCTAAAGTCTTCCCCTCTCCACAGATTTGTCAGGTAAACTATTCCTTGCTTTCCCAAATTGCTTCGAGTATCATCCTTTACACCTAGATCATGCACCCATTTGGACTTGATTTTGGTATATGATATTAGATAATGGAATATGCCCAGTTTCTGCTGTACTGTATTCCAGTTTTCCCAGCAGTTTTTGTCAAATAGTGCATTCTTATCCCCAAAACTGGGGTCTTTGTGTTTATCGAACAATAGATTGCTATATTCATTAACTGCTGGGTCTCCTGCACCTAATCTATTCCATTGATCCACTACTCTACACCTCTGCCAGTACCAAGCAGTTCTGATGATTGCTGCTGTATAATACAGATTAAGATCTGGCATAGCGTTTCTTTTCATTAATTCCCTTGATATTCTAGACCATTTGTTTTTCCAAATAAATTTTGTTATTATTTTGTCTAACTCTAGAAAGTAGCTTTTTGGTAAATTGATTGGTATGGCACTAAATATATAGTTTAGTTTGGGTAAAATTATCATTTTTATTATATTAGCTCGACCCAGCTACGAGCAATTGATATTTTTCCAATTATTTAGATCTGCTTTTATTTGTGTGAGAAGTGTTTTGTAGTTGTGATCATATAGATTCTGGGTTTGTTTTGGCAAGTAGATTCCCAAATATTTTATAATGTCTACAGTGACTTTAAATGGGATTTCACTTTCTATCTCTTGCTGTTGAGTTTCATTAGAGATGTACAGGAATGCTGAGGATTCATGTAGGTCTATTTTATATCCTGCAAATTTGCCAAATTTATTTATTGTCTCAAGTAGTGTTTTACTTGATTCTCTAGAATTCTTTAAGTATATCATCATATCATCTGCGAAGAGTGATAGCTTGGTCACTTCTTTACCTAATTTTATTCCTTTGATTTCTTTTTCTTTTCTAATTGCTACTGCTAGTGTTTCTAGTACCAGACTGAATAAGAGGGGTGATAGTGGACACCCTTGTTTCACTCCTGATCTTATTGCAAAGGCTTCTAGTTTATCGCCATTGCATATCATACTTGCTGATGGTTTTAAATAGATGCTATCAACTATTTTAAGGAAGGCTCAATTTATTCCTATACTTTCTAGTGTTTTTAATAGGAATGGGTGTTGTACTTTGTCAAAAGCCTTTTCTGCATCTATTGAGATGATCATGTGGTTTCTGCTAGTTTTATTGTTGATGTGCTCAATTATACTGATGGTTTTCCTAATATTAAACCATCCTTGCATGCCTGGAATGAACCCTACTTGATCAGAGTGTATTATTTTTGTGATAAGTTGTTGGAGTCTTTTGGCTAATATTTTATTTAGAATTTTTGCGTCTAAATTCATGAGGGAAATTGGTTTATAATTTTCTTTCTCTGTTTTATCTCTTCCTGATTTAGGAATTAGTACCATATTTGTGTCATAGAAAGAGTTTGGTAGGACTCCTTCTTCACTAATTTTCCCAAATACTTTGTAGAGTATTGGAATCAATTGTTCTTTAAATGTTTGATAGAATTCACTAGTAAACCCATCTGGCCCTGGAGATTTTTTCCTAGGGAGTTCATTGATGGCTTGTTTGATTTCTTTTTCTGAGATGGGGTTATTTAGGTAATTCACTTGCTCTTCAGTTAATCTGGACAACTTGTGATTTTGTAAATATTCATCCATTTCACTGAGATTGTCATATTTATGTGCATACAATTGGGAAAAATAATTCCTCGTTATTTTTTTGATTTCCTCTTCATTGGAGGTAGATTCACCCTTTTTATTTTTGATACTCATAATTTGGTTTTCTGCTTTCCTTTTTTTTATCATATTGACTAAGGGTCTATCAATTTTGTTGATTTTTTCATAAAACCAGCTCTTAGTTTTATTTATTAATTCAATGGTTTTCTTAATTTCAATTTTATTAATCTCACCTTTGGTTTTCAATATTTCTCATTTAGTACTAAATTGGGGATTTTCAATTTGTTCTTTTTCTAGCTTTTTCAATTGCATGTCCAATTCTTGAACCTCCCTTCTCTCTGCTTTAATTAAGTATGCACTCAATGATATAAAACTTATCCCTGAGAACTGCCTTTAGTGCATCCCACAAATTTTGGTATGTTGTCTCATTATCATTCTCTTGAATGAAATTATTGATTGTTTCTATAATTTCTTATTTGACCCACCAATTTTTTAGGATTAAATTGTTTACTTTCCAATTAGTTTTTAGTCTATCTTTCCATGGCCCTTTATTGCATATAATTTTTATTGCATCATGATCTGAGAATTATGCGCTTAATATTTCTGCCTTTCTGCACTGGATTGTGAGGTTTTTATGCCCTAGTACATGGTCTATTTTTGAGTATGTACCATGCACTGCTGAGAAGAAAGTAAATTCCTTTTTATCCCCATTCAGTTTTCTCCAGAGATCCATCATATCTAGTCTCTCTAAGATTCTATTCACCTCCTTAACTTCTTTCTTGTTTATTTTGAAGTTAGATTTATCGAGTTCAGAGAGGGGAAGATTAAGGTGCCCCACTAGTATAGTTTTGCTATCTATTTCTTCCTCTAATTCCTTTAACTTCTCCTCCTTTGGATGCTATACCACTTGGTGCATATATATCAAGTAGTGATATTGCTTCATTCTAAATGGTGCCTTTTAGTAGGATATAGTTTCCTTCTTTATCTCTTTTAATTAGATCTATTTTTGCTTTTGCTTTATCTGAGATAAGTATTGCTACCCCTGCTTTTTTTACTTTAGCTGAGGCATAATAAATTCTACTCCAGCTTTTTAGCTTTACCCTGTGGGTATCTCTTTGTTTCAAATGTGTTTCTTGTAGACAGCATATTGTAGGATTATGGTTTTTAATCCATTCTGCTATCTGCCTCTGTTTTATGGGAGAGTTCATCCCATTCACATTCACAGTAATAATGACTATCTGTCTGTTCCCCTCCATCCTATTCCCTCCCCTGTTTATGTTTTTGTTTCTTCCTTCTCCCTTCCCCTCCTTGAAGTTTTCCCTTTTGACCACCCCCTCCCTCAGTGTTCCCACCCAGTGATCCCTCTTCTTAACCTACCCTCTCCCCTTACTACTGTTTCCCTCCCTTCTAATCCCCCCCTTTAGTCTCCTCTTTTTCACCCCCCCTTACCCTTCTGCTTTCTATAGGACAAAATAAGTTTTTACACTTATCATAGTGAATTACTCCCCTTTTGATTCCAAGCCAATGACAGTGAATTTCAAACATTGCTCCTCTCCCTCCCTCCTTTTCCTCTATTTAATGAATTTATGTGTCTATTCACATTAAAATCTTAAACTCCACTGATTTAAGTTGATCCCTCTTTGAACCAGAACCAGTGAGAATAGTGTTTAAATGATGTTACTCTCCCTCTTTCTTTCCCCTCTTCTATAGTATGTTTTAATGCCTCTTCAGATGGCATATTTTACCTTTTCCTATCTCATCCTTTCCTTTTTCCCATTACAGTCTCTTTGATCCCCTTAATAGTTTTTTTTTTTTAGACATCAGGTTAGTGCATTCATACCCACACCCTCTATCTAAGTATAACCCTTTTGAAGGTCATGATAAACATAAAGATTTTGAATATTGACAGTTATCAGCTCCACATAGAGGGATGTGAACATTTTGCTCTTGTTGCATCCCAAGTAATGAGCGTGTGTTTGTGGGTGTGGGTGTGTGCACTTATGCATGTGTGAGTCTGTGTTTCTCTTGTTTACCTTTTTATGTCTTTCTTGAGTCTTGTAATTAGAGAACAAATTTTCCATTGAGCTCTGGCTTTTTCATCAGGAACATCTGGAAGTCCCTTATTTCATTAAACGACCATCTCCTTGCCTGGAAGATTATGCTCAGTTTTGCCAGGTAGTTAATCCTTGGTTGTAGTCCTAGCTCTCTTGCCCTATGAAATATCAAATTCCAGTCCCTCCACTCTTTTAATGTAGAAGCTGCTAGGTCCTGTGTGATCCTAACTGTAGTTCCTCAATGTTTGAATTGTTTCTTTTTTGCTGCTTGTAGAATTTTTTCTTTAATCTTGAAATTCTGGAATTTGGCTACTATATTTCTTGGAATTTTCAGTTTGGGATCTCTCTCAGGAGGAGTCTGGTGAATTCTGTCGATAGCTATTTTATCTTCTGATTCCAGGACCTCAGGATGGTTTTCTTTGACAATCTCTTGGAGCATGTTGTCTAGGTTGCTTTTTTCATCATGGCTTTCTGGTAGACCAATAATTCTTAGGTTGTCTCTCCTGGATCTGTTCTCTAGGTCAGTTATTTTTCCAGTGAGATATTTTACATTTTTTTGCAATTTTTCGATCATCTTGTTTTGTTTGATTGACTCAAGCTGCATCATAGAGTTCTGAGCTTCAGTTTGATTGTTTCTAATTTTTATCAAATTACGGTCTTCAGTTATTTTTTGAAGTTCCTTTTTTAGGGAGGTATTTTCTCCAATTACTTCACTGAGACGTTTTTCCAAGTTGGTCACTGCCTCCCTGATTTGGCCTTTAAAATTTTTCTCAAGCTCCTCCAGGAATGCTATTTGGGCTTGAGACCAGATCATGTTTCCTTCTGTGGTCTCAGGTGTGGGTAGAGAGTCTATATTGTCCTGCGTATTTAGTTGTTCTTCCCCTACATAGTAGGCTCGAATAGACTTTCTTGCCTTCCCCTTCTCCTTCTCAGCTTCTTTTTTTCCCATTGTGACTTCCTGTTTCTTAGTTTCTCAGGCTGAGTTTAGGGCCTGATCCTTGACTTTGAATACCTCTGGATGGCAAGTTTATGGCTAAGTCAGGGAAGTCAATGAGGGATGTAGATGAGTAGGTGTGGGTGAGTCTGACCACTTCAGATTTCTGCCTCTATACCCCTGGGCTATAAGTAGGCTTTTGTTGGTGAGGTGAGGTGGGGCTTGTTGGGACCCCACCCTCTCTTCTCTTCAGACTCCTGGCTGTCTCAGTTACACCCCTTCTTGGAGACTCTCAAGCCTGGGGTTATTTCCATTAACTTGGGATTTCAATCTGGGTGGGAGACTTATCTTTGGGTTTTCTGCTTCATGAAGGAGGGATGGGAGGATCTGAGCAGCTAGAATTTACTTTGCCATTCCAGCCCCTGTATTATACAGGTAGGCAGCCTCTAAACTTCCGGGCTGGGGGCCGAATGCAGCTAGAGAAGCCGCTCTTCCGCTGAGGGCCTGACTCTCCTACCTGGCTCCAATGATCCTACCCATCCGAGAGATGACTGTGATTCGTCCTCCATAAGTCTGCAGGCTGGGGCTTTTGCTCTCTGGTGTAGTCTGCTTGTTTGCTCTTAGGTCTGGGCTGTGCAGACCCCACGCACTCTGCACTTGACCAGTCCAGACACTCGGGGAAACCTCCTTGGCTGGACTCTGCCACACTTCTTCCAGTGGGCTCTTTCACTCCGGATTCCACTCAGATTCACCCTTTGAGCCTTAGTGACCGAAGAGCTCAGCGAGGTTACTGCTTCCTTTCCACCATCTTGGCTCCTCCCCCCTTGACTCACTTCTTAAAGGGGCCTATTAACTCAATAGGTGTTAACCTCACCCAAATTGAGAACCTGAAAAGGCCTTAGCCTAAAAGGGAAGAGGTCTCCCATTGCATCTAGGGACATCTCCATTTGTTCTGATTAATATCTGGCCACTGGACCCTGATGTCTCTGGAGGAGAAAGTAAGGCTTGTGACCTCATTCACTCAAATCAAATAAACTGCGAGTCATGTAATCATTTCCCTGATGTCATGGTCCTCTTTGAAAATTAAGAACAAATACAGGTTAACCTTTGCTTATTTTATGTGGTTTGTTCAAAGAGTAAACTAGTTTTATTTAATTAATCCAGATATATTGCTTTTAATATTGTTAATTTTTTTAGATTTTTACAATTTATATATTTGAAGTATTTAAATTAGGTTTCAAAAGTTGTTGTTTTTCTAGTTTGCTTTAAAAAAATATTTCCTGTCCAATTTATCAATATATTCATTCTCACTTTTGTTGATGAAATGTATATAAATATAAAATTTCTGTAAGCAATGTATTTGTATGCATCTCAAATATTTTGATTAGATGGCTCATTGTCATTCTCTTCACATGGTGTATAACTTGTTTCCATGTTTGGATTTCTGATCCAACTTTAGGAGTGTCATTTAAGTTCTATTTCATTGTTACTTAATTCTTCAGATCTTTTTTATTAAACATAATTTTATTGTATTTTGGTTAATAAAATTATTGAATATTTCAGATTTTCTGAAACTGTCAAGTTTTATTTTGCTATATTATTGTGTGTATACACACACACACATACATACATACATATACAGTGATATTATTTTAACTATTTATTTTTAATTAGGTTTGCTTAAATCTGAAAAGGGTATAAAGAAGTCACCTACTATTTTGTGTTTTAATGATCATCTCTTCCTATAACTCATTTTATATTTTCTGTAAGAATTAAGATGCTTTATTAAGTGGCAACATGCCAAGGCAAAGGAAACAGAAAAATACAACCCTAGACTCCTATTTTGGGGGCATAGAGCGGGAAAACGACTGTGAGGTCAGAAGTCCTGCTCCAAAAGCCCCAGGGGAAAACATGAGCAGGTTGCAGGCCATAGAGGACCTTAAGAAGGACTTTAAAAATCAAATAAGAGAAGTGGAGGAAAAATTGGAAAGAGAAATGAGAAGGATGCAGGAAAGTATGAAATGAGGGTCAACAGCCTGACTGAGGAAAACAACACCTTAAAAAATAGACTAACTCAAATGGCAAAGGAGGCCCAAAAGGGCAATGAGAAGAATGCCTTAAAAGTCGAATTTGCCAGATGGAAAAAGAATCTCAAAAGTTCACTGAGGAGATTCATTCCTTCAGAGTTAGACTGGAGCAAATGGAAGCTAATGACTTTATGAGAAATCAAGATGCTGTTAAGCAGATCCAAACAAATGAAAGATTAGAAGGCAATGTGAAATATATCATGGGAAAAACCACTGACCTGGAAAATAGATCCAGGAGAGACAATTTAAAAATTATTGGACTACTTGAAAGCCATGATCAAAGAAAGAACCTAGAAATCACCCTTCAAGAAATTCTCAAGGAAAATTGCCCTGATGTTTTAGATCCAGAGGGCAAAATAGAGGTTGAAAGAATCCACCGATCACCTCCTGAAAAAGATCCCAAAAAGAAAACTCCCAGGAATATTATAGCCAGGTTCCAGAATCCCCAGATCAAGGAGAAAATACTACAAGCAGCCAGGAAGAAACAATTTCAATATTGTGGAAACACAATCAGAATAGCCCAGGACCTGGCAGCTTCTACACTGAGGGATAGAAGGGCATGGAATATGATATTCCAGAGGCAAAAGAACTGGGAATGAACCCAAGGGTCACCTACCCAGCAAAACTGAGTATTTTGTTTCAGGGGAAAATATGGTCATTCAGTGGAATAGAGGACTTTCAAGCATTCTTGAGGAAAAAACCAGAGTTGAATAGAAAATTTGACATCCAGACACAAGAAGTAAGAGATGCCTGAGAAGGTAATCAGGGAAAAGAAATCAAAAGGAACTTATCAAAGTTGAACTATTTACATTCCTATATGGAAAAGCAATATCTGTGACTGATGATATCTTTCTCACTATGAAAATAATGGAAGAAGGGGGTGTGGTCATATGAATACATATGTGAATGTGTGTGTATATGGTTACAGTTATATATGGATAGATGGCATAGGTTGAATTTGTTGGGAAGGGAGAATACTCAAGGGATGAAATTATGAGGTGAGAGAGGAAAGTGGCAAGAGGAGATGGGGAGAGACATGGTAGGGTAAACTATCTCATGTAGGGGAAGTGGTTGCAAAGGAGGGGGAGAATAAGGAAGGCTAAAAAGGCAAAACCACATTCACATTGAATTTGGTTCAGGGAGAAAATGACATACATACTAAATGGGATATCTCAACCTGCAGCAGGATAGGGGGAAGGGGGATGAGAGGAGGGATGATGGAAGGGAGGGCATCCTTGGGGTGAGGGGAGGTTGGAAGTACCCACTATAGAAAAGGGACAGGATCATGTAGGGAATGAACCAGGTGGAGGGTGGGATGAGTGGGAGGGAATTATAAGCAGCCTTGTACAATATATCTACCATGATAATGTTTTGCATAGCTAGACATGTACCACATATACTGAATTACTTATCTCCCAAGAAGGAATGGGTGACAAGGGAGGAAGGAAATGGATCTGAAATTCGAGGTCGTAACATTAAATGTTTCAAATATATATATAAATACTATTATTAATACTCTTTTGCCTATAATTGGGAGGTAAGATGTGCAGGCATTGGGACACAAAGATTCATCTTCCTCTAATGGAAAAGTCGATGGGGGTATGGGAGAAGGTATGGGAGAGAGCAGATTGGAGGAAGTGATATCTTGTGGGACTGCTATTCAGGGAGGTTGGATAGGGGAATAATGGGGGGGAAATGATTGTAACTCAAAATCTGGCAGAAATGAATGATGTAAAACAGAAGTTAATAAAGCATTTGTTTAAAAAAAATAAGAAATAAAAAAAAGAATTAAGATGCTTTGCTATTTAGTTTATAGATAGATAGATAGATAGATAGAGAGAGAGAGAGAGAGAGAGAGAGAGAGAGAGATTGCTATTTGTATTAGTTCATTGTTTAAGGTATATGTGCATTTCAAAATAACATTATTTCCTTGTTATCTTCTTTTAATTATGTGTATTTTAATTTATCTTTTATAGGAGCGGAGTCAAGATGGCAGAATAGAAACAGGACTTCCAAGTGGCTTCAGCTCCCACTTTCACCAATCCATGTAAAGGGAGACTCTGAACAAACTTTGGAGCTACAGAACCCAGAAAATTAAACAGAGAAGCTAACCTCCCACTGAGGACAAACTGGCAGCCCAGCAGGGATGGGTCATTGCAGTTTTCTGGGAGCAGACCCTAGGCCTTTGTGAGGCAGAGGTTTTAGCCCCAGGGCAGCCTGACCAACTGCTGGCTAGAGGGACCTCAGAGCAACAGCTGTGATGTATCCAGAATTATCAACACATAGATGCCAAGGAAAAAATGAGAGGTCAGTGCACTGTGGACTTTGGGACTAGTGGGGAGAGTGTTGGCTTTTTTAGCCACTGATATACTTAAGCACAGCTGGCGCCATGTTGCAACTTCAACTCCTGGCCTGTGAACTGTAGGGGGACCTGGTGACAAATCTAGGGGGTAATCGCTCTTGCTTTAACATTCTTGGATGTGGATTGCAGTCTGGGGTGGAGGTCCTGGGGTGTGTAACCAGCTTGCCAAAACATGTGGAGGCTTCAGAGAGGGCACCCAAGTGGTACCTCTAGCAGCTGAAAAAACTCCAGCGTTTGGGACTGAAGCTTCCCTGTCTGGTGGCAGAATCCTACTGTGCCAACAAGCCCAAAAATCAAGTAATTGAGTGGCAACATGCCTAGGCAAAGGAAAAAAATAAACATAAAAATTCAATATTGGACTCCTATTTGGGGGGCAAAGAGGATTGAACCATGGAAGAGGAGGAGGACCATGAGGTCAGAACTTCTGTACCAAAAGCTTCAAATGATATACCAGCTACTTACAGGAAATAGAGGACCTTAAGAAGCAGATAAAAGAAGTGGAGGAAAAATTGGGAAGAGAAATTAAAATGATGCAAGAAAATTATAAAAGGACAGTCAACAGCCTGACTGAGGAAAATGACGCCATAAAAAATAGACTATCTCAAATGGCAAAAAAGGTTCTAAAAGGCAATGAGGAGAGGAATGCCTTAAAAAGCCAAATTTGAGAGATGGAAAAAGAATCTCAAAGGCTGACAGAGGACCATAGTTCCTTCGGATTTAGAATGGACCAAAGAAAAGCTAGTGACTTTATGAGAAACCAAAATGCTGTTAAACAGATCCAAACAAATGAAAGAATAGAAAGAATGTAATATATCTCATGGGAAAAAAACACTGACCTGGAAAATAGATCCAGGAGAGATAATTTAAAAATTATTGGACTACCTGAAAGCCATGATAAAAGAAAGAACCTAGAAATCATCCTCCAAGAAATTCTCAAAGACAATGATTTAGAACTAGGAGGCAAATGGTTTAAAGAATCCACCAATTACCTACTGAAAAAGATCCCAAAAAGAAAACTCCTAGGAATATTAAAGCCAGGTTCCAGAATTCCCAGATCAAGGAGAGAATATTACAAGCAGCCAGGAAGTAGTAATTTGAATATTGTGGAAACATTATCAGAATAGCCCAGGAACTGGCAGCTTCTACACTGAGGGATTGAAGGGCCTGGAATATGATATTCCAGAAGTCAAAGGATCTTGGATTAAAACCAAGAATCACCTATCCAGAAAAACGGACTATCATATTTCAGGGGAAAATATGGTCATTCAGTGGATTAGAGGACTTTCAAGCATTCTTGAAGAAAAAACCTGGCTTGAGTAGAAAATTTGACATTTAGACATAAGAAGCAAGAGAAGCATGAGAAGGTAAACAGGGAAAGAAATCATAATGAACTTATCAAAATTGAACTATTTACATTCCTACATGGAAAAATGATATCTGTAACTGATGAAACTTTTCTCAGTATGAAAATAGTTGAAGGGAATAGAAATATAAATATTATATGTATATATGTGTGTATATGCATATATGTATATATATATATATTCTTTATCAGATGTTATATAGGGGTAAGAACACATATGTGAATGTGTATACATATATATATATACATATATATGTTTACAGGTATACATAAATAGAGGGCACAGGACCAATTTAAGAGGAAGGGATCATATTTAAAATGTGAAATCAAGAGGTAAGAGAGGAATATAATGAGAGGAGATGGGGACAGACAGAATGGGGCAAACTATATAGAAGAGACAAAGGAAAATGGGTACAATGGAGGGGAAGAAGAGGAAGGCATAAGGGAATGGCTCAACCTTATAATCACTGAATTTGGCTCAGGGAAGAAATGACATACATTAATACTATTATATATGTAATTGGGAAATAAGAGGAGGGGATATCCTGGGTGACTACTCTTTTGGGGAGGTGGGTAGGGGAAAAATGGGGAGAAAATTTGTAACACAAAAACTGGTGGAAATGAATAAAGTAAAACAGAAGTTAATAAAGTATTTGAAAAAATGTAAATGAAATGTGAAAAAAATTAGCTTTTATAAGATAATGATTGCTATATTTATCTTCTTAATAATAATTTAAATCATAAAAGATTTTCCTGTATCTCCCTATTTTAATTTTGTGAATCTTATTGAAGTGTGTTTCTAAAAAAAATCATAGAATTTTACTTTCTAATTCATTATATTATAAAATGATGTTCTATCACTGAGTTTGTATTCCCATTCATACTCCCAATTATAATCTTTAATTGTATACTTCCTTCTCTCCTTTTTCATTTCTCTTTTCTTTCTTGTCACACTTTCGAAAAAAAAAAGACAACCAAAGTGACTAAAGAGTATGCCCAACATGATTATGAGGCAAAGTGTTTCTGTTCCCACAACCTTATTATATTCTGTGTTTGTAAAACCAACTATGTGATATACCCTTATGATTGGAATTTATTTTTTTTGTTACTTGATATACCCTCCCTCTCATCCTCCCTTTATCCCTTTCCCCATTCCCATCTTTTCTTGAGTCAAATATATTTTTTCACCCAACTCTATGTGAGCATATTTTTCCTGACCAAATGAAAGTGAGATTCAAGTTTTACTTCCACCCTTTACCTCTTCTTTATTTTTTTAGTCTTCTTCTTGTACACCCAGATTTTGTGTGATAATTTTCCTAGCCTTCTATCACCTCTTTTTTCCTGTAATGTATATGTATAATTCCCCTCTGTGTCATTCTTTTAAGATCATGGAAATATAACAAAACCACTTCCAGGCCCTCTCTTATTTATTATCCTCTATGATCCCTGCCAAACGATTTTTAGGGGAAACTTCCATCATCCTTCTTATAACATAAGAACTTCATCTTTATTTAGTCTCTCTTAATTTCTTGTGAATGTTTTCCTTTCTATGATTCTCCTGACACCTGTGTTTATAGTTCAGACGTTTTATTCTGTCTTGGTATTTTCATCAGCTATGCTTAGAAGTTTTCAATTTTATTAAAGGTCCATTTTTTTTAATCCAGTGGGATGCCATTTTATTGGTGGATTACTTTTGGCTGCAAAACTATAGTTTTGCCTTCTGAAATATTATTGGAAAAGCTCTTTCCTCTTTTATATGTTGATTGCTAAATCTTTTCTGACTAAGGTAAAATTATACTGAGGTAATATTAGAATTAGGTATCTTTCTTACTTTTATATATGTGTGTACACATATATTCATACATATATACATATGTGTATGCACACACACATACATATATCCTGTAAACTGTAAACTGGATTTTTAGGCTATGACTTTTCTGGGAGTTCTAATTTTAGAGTTTCTTTCAGGAACTTATCAATCTGACAGGTGAGACTATCTAGACAAAAAAACAAAACAAAAACAAAAACAAAACTCCAAAATCTTTTAGTTGCTACAGAGAAGTCAATTAGAATAAAGACTGAGAAAAGACCATCAGATTTGAAAATTAAAGGATAATTGCTTAACTGGGAAGTAGCAATTTCATTTCAGTGATGGTTGTGAAGAAGTAGAGGCAAAGTGAATAGATGAATTTCTTCTTAGGGATATAGCATGGTGTTGATTTAGTGAGTAGCAGAGCTTTTTTTTTATAAGATACTTAAGTAAAGAAGAGAAAACATGATGCTGTAAAACCATCTTGAGAATATCTCAATGATCTCCATTCACTCATAAAGTTGAGAGAGTAAGAGTGAGTGTGGTATGGGTCACTTGAGGAGAGAAGAGATTTGCAACAAATGTTGTAGGAAGTTTTTTTTTTTTAATTCAGTGGATTAAATCTGGTGGATTAAAAATATTGCCTTGTAGTGATGTCACATTTGAGAAAAATCACATTCATTTGTAATGCAGTCAGTAACATTGAGTGACTTCTAGTGCCTTTCAGTAGCTTAGCTATTGAGTAATTAATTTGGCTGATGGTAGATATCTTATAGGCCTGATGTTTGGCAAGATAGGAGAAGCAATGGGATAATGGGAAAAGGTATTGAAAACAGCATTATGTTGAACTAATTAAGAATAAACTCTTTTATTCTTCATGTTTATTGCTTCCAGATAAAACCAATGGTACTTCACTTCATAAAATGTACATCCCTTTTTCTCACCCTAAATAAATATTGCCTATCCATCCTTACCATACTTTAGATCAATACCCACCTATTTCATGATATGCTTTTCAAATAATCTTTTGATTTCTATCTATCACTCTTTTCTCTCTAAATTCTATCATCCATTTGGTTGTTTGCATATCATGCAATATTCTAGAACATTAAATATTTGAAGTTTCTTCCTCAACAATTAAGGATCCTGTATTTCATTATTGCATATTGGAGTAGATACTGGGAGCTGAGGGAAAGCCTAGAATTAGTGGGAGAATGAGAACACAGAAAGGAAAAAAAGAGCGGAATAAAGTCAGCTTTTTAATAAGTGTTTCTTTTAGAAGCATGAAAATGTGTGATAAAACATTTTTCAGATTGTTAAAAATTGTCTAAGAAAAATTCCAGTCCAGTAAATAGGAAGCACTGGACTATACCATTTACTCTGAAATTTTACATATATATATATGATTAAATATATATATATATATATATTTATTTTTGCATAGGATAATATAGTTGTCAAGAATAGTTGTCAGCCCTCATGACATGTGAATGAATGGTAAGTACAGAATAGGCACTCAATTTTGGCTGCTGAATGAAAGAACATGGATTATTTTGAGTCTTTATCAGCATATGGAATAATAGTCAACCGAAAGACAATTAAAATCAGACTAGATAAACTATGCATGCAAGTGATAATTTGTAGTGAATAGATAGAATAAAGCATGAAATATTAACTTTAATTATATTTCTAAGTTTTTATTCAAAATTATATATTAAATAATTTAATTAATTAATTAGTTAAAGTGAGATGCACATTAAAGTGAGTTGCAAATAAGATTCAGGGTATGCAAATTTAATTATATAATAGTGTTCAAGGATACAACACTTTTCCATTTAAAGTGACCCCTGAGAAGATATTTGAAGTAAATTAGGGATTAGAAGGAGTAGGAATCAGGAAGGCAGGAGCTCAAGAAATGGAAGATGGCAAGTATGGAGTTACAGAGATGGCAGATAGGAGATGAAGAAATGTATAAGAAAGAGCAAGAAGGCCAGTTTAGCTGGATATATGTATGAAGGGGAAAAATGCATAATAATTGAGCAAGTAGACTCAAAGAGAGCATGATCCTGTTTGCCAGATTGTTGTTTAGTTATACTAATTCCTTTTAGAAACTTTGTTATTTCAATGACTCATTGCATCATGAAACATTTCTTTTATATTTTCTTGTTATGAACTTGACAAACACTAACAATAATGAATATTCAATATACAAAAAGCAGAAATAGAGGATTGTACCAGAAATTAATTTTTATTATACACATCTTGCATTTTAGAGAGCGTATTAAATTTAACAGGGCAGTAACAAAATGGTAATTTGTATTCTCTTTTGTGCTTCCTTCTTCTCTATGTATCTTTTAAAAGGAATATTATTAATAAAAGAAGTAATGTGCCTGCATTTAAACATCCCTGAAAATACTACCCAGGAATAGTTATGTATTATTGTTAAGTAATATAAAGAAGTCAGTGAAAGCCAGTGTGGCATAATAGAGAACTGGCTTCAGAATTGGGATAACTTGGGTTCCTGTCTGGCTTCTGACACATGCTGGTTGTGTAACCCATGACAAACTCTCGATGTGCCAGGACATTCTCTAATACCATAAAGTGAAGATTAGTTGCTAATGTGTTTTGGTAGAGGGAATTTTCTTAATGGGAATAAATTATGCCAATAAAATCAGAGGTCAAAGGAAAACCATTTTTTTTTTTAATGTTAGCCATGAGTGTACAATGGAAAGTGTAGAAATTTATGTGAGAAGACCTGGCTTCAAAGCCAGATTTTGCTACTTACTATGTAGCCTTTTTTGTATACAGTAATTTACATCCCCCATCAGAATGTTAGTTGCTAGAGGACAAGGATTATCTTTTGCCTTTCTTTGCATCCCCTGTGCTTAGCACAGTGCCTGGTACACAGTAGGCACTTAATAAATGTTTATTGACTAACTCACTGAGTATGATACTAAGAAGGCTAAGGTCATTTGTTCAAACACCCCATCATTCAATTAGCTTCATGAAGAAATAATGGTCACATTATTCTATTGTTACAGTTTAAAATAATCAATATCCTCTTTCCCATTATGAATATATCATTGAATTATAAGAGCATCAGTCACTGAAAACTATGCACACATATTTAGGAGTTCAAGTCAAAAGTTCTTTAGAATATATTTACTTAATATGAGAAAAAGTAATTGTCTAGTCCCCTAGGAGTAGAGAACCTGTGGCCTTGTGGCCATAAGAAGTACTTTAAGTCCTCAAGTGTGGCCCTTTGCCTTAATCCAAACTTCATAGAACAAATTCTCTTAATAAAAGAAAAAAACTTGAACTCAGTCAAAAGGCTACACCCAAGGATTTAAAAGTTTATATATAGCTTCAAGGGTATAGATTCCTCACCCCCGATAGCGTATAAAAAGCTGGCCCAGGAGCCAGGAAGATAAAATCAAGTTTGTTTGTTTTTTTCTTTTGATATAGTTGTACTATATGACACTAATCTAGTTACTTAATTTTTCATTGCTCTTGACAACTCATTGGTGTCAACTTATTAGTAATAGAAGTTTCCTCATTTGGGAACAGCCTGTATAAAATTACAAGGTCTGCTCTAATCTCAGTCCATAATGTGTCTTATTTGACAACATACATAATTGTTATTGTGTTGGTTAGTAATTATGCATAACTTGTAGGCATTTGACATAAATGTTTATAGTTAGTATTGCCTCTCAACAATGCAACCATTTTTATTTCATGTTTTTTTAGTTCTCAATATCATTACCTATATTGAAAATTTCTCAAATAGTTTTCCTATTCATCATCATCATCATCATAATTATATTTAAAAAGCAAAATAAAGCATAAAATATTGGATTGTTTTCCTGAACACATGGAGTGTCCTTGTTTTCTGAATATGTTTGGAGTTTTGAATCTAGTTCTAGTTTCTATCTTTTAGAGAAGTCATTCTGTCCATATACTGAGACCATTGAGTAAACAGGAATTGTTTATTTATTTTTCACTACCATTTTCAATTTATGTACCAAAATTATGCTGTATTAGGATTAGGGGAAGCAATTTCTCTGTAACCTAGAGAAGAGGAAACAAGGAGTACATGATAAGCTGCCTTCATGTATTTGAAGGAATGTCACGTGAAAGACATTTTTCACTCTTACTGGTCTTAGAGAATAGAAGGAGGGTAGGTGCTTCAGAGAGGCAAATTTAGGTTTGACACAAGGAAAAAGACTTTCTATGAATTAAACTCGCCCCAAAGTAGAATGGACTATACGGAAAATCAATGAATCCTGCTTTCTCTTCCCTAATGGAGTGTCTCCAAAGGCTAGAAAACCACTTGTTGGATATAGTATAGAAATATATTCTTATATAGTAATAGGCTGGACTAGAGATAACCTCTGGGGTCTCTTCCAGTTCTGATATTTTCTGACTCTTTGACCCATCTTTAATGTAGTCAATGACTGTGTCCCTATTATGCACCTAGGTGGTCCTATGCAAGTGACCCTTTTATCTACCTATTGCTTTCTTACTCTTATTTTGCTTCTTATGCCCCCCAAATCAATGTGTCTTTGTTCCCTGAATATATAGTTTGGGTTCAATTTTAAAAAGGGATCTATAACATTCTTCCTTATTGTACAGTCTTAAAATCAGTGTTAATAAAATTTGATCTCTGGATCAAAGCAGCCAAACAAATAATATCACTGTGATATTATAGGGTATGGAGAGCAGGATATTTTCTTTTCACTACCATTTTAAATTTATGCACCAGGTTGGTCAATAGTATGTCTATGCCATATAGCACACGAATATTAAGAAGAAAAATAATGAAATGCATCCCAATCCATTCACCAGTACTGGAACTTAATTTGTCATAAGTTAACATTACTGCTTTGCTCTTAAGGACCACAGGCCTGTCGGGCTCTGACCCTGATGGTTGAACAAGCTCTCTCAGGTGTTTTGGCCTGCTGATGGGCCTGGATTGGTTCCCCATCTCCCAGGAAAGAGCTAAAATACACAGATGTGAGGATTAGGTCCTCAAGATAAGTATGGTATTTACACCCGCAGCCTGGAACTGAGAAGTGCCCAATGTTCTCAGGGGAAAAAATTAGGGAGGAGGATTATGGCTCTAAAAAGCTTGTGCCTGGCAGAATAAACATTGGTTCTTTACTTTCACCATTCTAAGAGTCCATCTCTTTTTATACCCACTAGCAACCTCTGGTTCTCATCCCTGCTTGCAGGTGGCAGGGCTCCCATACATTCTCATTCCTGCTACAGGAAAGCAGGGCTCCCCATAACTGGCTCCCTACACTTTGGCATGAGAAAATGAGAGAAACAAATGGAATAATGGATTACATAGCAGGTAATTAATGTATATAAAAAGCATAACCATTGGATAATTGATGTACATAAATATTTGATCAGTGATTTGGATTGGATTGAATTGAATTATGTTCAGATAGCTGGAGAAGAGCAGATCTAGCAATAGTGGACAGAAGAAAACACTTGAAAATATTATTGCAAATCATAATTTGAATGTAATCATTTCAGGAAGCAACATGAGAAGAGATAATGGTTTTATCTAGTGTCCTTAAGTAGAGGTAGAGGCATAGACTCTTAATGACGCATAAGATAATTTTTGCAAGTCAATATATAACAAAACTAAAGAAAAATATTGAATCAAAGGGAAAAACTGGAAACAATTTAACATAGTAAAAGGTCTTCTCTATTTTCTCTTTTAAATTAGAAAAAAAAAGTTTAAGACACATCCATCTTATTTCAATATTTCAAAGTTATAACCTTAAAAGTTCTGAAGCACTTTACAGATTTAACATTTGTAGAGTGTTATATCACTAAAGCTTACTGCTTCAAGGAATCATTCTTAATTATGCAAATTTTTAAAAAATGAAGAACATTCAGTACCTATGGCCCATGGTCAATTTATTTGTTTGTTTGTTTGTTTTTCCTATTTAATGGAAAACTCTGTGGTCTAAGCACAGAGTGAATTCTCATATTATTGCTGCTGATTTATGTGAAATTGGGTGAGTCACTTTAGGGAGTCAAAACTCAGAGGTTATCAGAAAAAATGTAAGTAATAATAACCAGACTTATGAGGTATGTTAAGGCACCATATCTCCCTACCTCCCCCGCCAAAAAAAAAAAAATAAAACAAAAAAACAAACAAACCAAAAACAGCTTCAAAATTCATTCTTAATGTAGAGAAAGTAAATTAATTATATTTTGTAGCATTTTAAAAAAATACACCATTCTACTAATTCCATAATGATTATGGTTTTCAAAAACACAGCTTAGATTTTTATTTTCTATCTTGTCCATTCTTTTGTCTATGAGTCTGCATCAAAGTTCCTGCTATTGCCATATTCATTCCAAATGCCAATATTCCTATAAGACAACTTCAGAAAGCATCCAGGAAAAAAGGTTAAGTATTTTGTTCAGACATTTGGAAATTATTCTGTCCTGTAAAATTATTGTCTTATGCTGGAGATAATTCATTTATAACCTGTCCAACTCAGTTTTTTTTCTCCCTTCGTAAGGTAAGAAATCATGTTGTTGGGGGCAGCTAGGTGGTGCAGTGAGTAGAGCACTGGCCCTGGAGTCAAAAGGACCTGAGTTCGAATCCAGCCTCAGACACTTAATACACACAAACGAAAACCTAGCCATGTGACCTTGGGCAAGTTACTTGACCCCAATTGCCCTCTAAAAAACAAAACAAAACAAAACAGAAATCATGTTCTTGATTTAACAAATACTGGGTTTCTTTAATTTATATTACCATATTCTCTTACATGTCTTCCCTCCCTTTTAGCTTGTATTACATAGCTCAAAATAGGATACTGAGTTAATTATAAAGTTAAAATATTTTTGTATGCTGTGTGGTGGTAAATAAATCATTGAAATGAATAGTCTCTGCCCCAGAGTTCCTGAAGTCTTGGTAAAAACAGCTGAAGAGCTGTCCAGTGGTTAAACACTTGTTTTCATCAAATAAGGTCATACAGACATTTCCCAATTGTACTTCTACTATGCAGGAGAGGGGAAAAGAAAACAAAAGGTTCATCTGTTCCTAAAATATAACAGGGAGAGGATGGAGAAGAGGATACATAAAAGGAAAAAAAATATAGAGTGCTAGATAAAACTATTTACATACACAGAGCCCCAAAGGGAATATTGCTTGTAAATATAATGATTACAGAGCTCAAATCAAGATCTGAGAAACATATATTCTCTGAATTGTACAGGATCTTAGAGGTCATTTAGACCCACCCAAACATAAAGCAACTTAGATAATACTATTTTCTTAGATTATTCTGCTCAACTGTGTATTAGACAAAGCAACATCTTTAATCTGTAGAGTCGAAATATGGATGATCTCATGAGTATAACAGGTTTGGAAATTGGCACTAGAGTTTACAATTGACTGTTTAGTAAATGTTTATTCATAAGGTAACTTTAGCAATTTCTATGCTACATTTTATGATAAATTCAGTTGTAAGAAGCGTTCAGATCCTAGGACAGTACTCTGTTTCAGTGTGTGTGTGTGCATATGTGTCTGTCTCTCTGTATTGGGGGAATTGTTGGGGAGAATGAGAGACTCCTCCACGGGACTGACAGTATCCTCTAAATTTCAGTGTGTTAGGATAAAATTCCAGTGGCCTCCCCCTAGTTATAGCTTTGGGAATATGTAAAAATAACATGTTAATATCCACATGAAAAGTTTTGAAAAGTAGTAGGAAGAAAAGGATCAGAAAAGGATCACTTTTTCTTTACTAAATGTAGTTGCAATTTAAGGGCAGTTTTTTGGTTTTTGTTTTTTACAGATTTGAAGGTGGGGGGGGCATCTTATTTTAGAAGGAAAACTGTCTTTGTGGGATTAAATAAAGTATAGAATGAAAGGATAGTTCCAAATAGTCCATAACTTATGGATGAGTTCAGTAAAGTGGAGAGGATAGTAGCTGTGGAAAGAAAGTTTGGAAAATGTTGCATCCTACTTGTGTTGTAAAACAAAGCTATAGCCACTATTTTCCCATCGATATGATGGCATTGTTTTAATTGGGGCTTGGAGGAGAAGCAGTGGCTGCTTGCCAGGTTTATGTGCATGCATCCAGTTGTTCCGACAGTTATAGGCCTTAAGTTGTAATGGCTGAGGGACTGGCAACCATTCAGTCTGCCTCCTAGACACAAGTGAATATCCTACCAGCCTATTTAAGACTTAATATGGTAGTCATTAACAGTTAGAGAAAGGGGAAGAAATGCAGCCTACTTGATTAATCAGAAATGCTCAATAGATTTAATGCCTGGGAGGGGTTCCTTCTTAATCTATTTACCCTTACCATTTTAATTTGTTTAAGTTGCTATGGTTCCCTAAACATTCAAACCTTTGATTTTGACACAGTAAGTCAACTAAATTTGCTATTGAAAACACACTATTGTTCAAAGGGAGGGGGGAAAAAGTGTGTTTTCAATTTTTTTCCAGAAACCTTGGACCTGAAAAAGATTATTACAGAGTCCCCAACTGATTAATTGTTCTCTTCTTTTTAATTAACACTCAAAGTTTTTAGATAGGAGGAAATAATAAATTCTGTATTCTTTTGGGGACTCTCAAGTCAGTCTTTCAAACTCATCAAATAAAAATTTCTTGGTTCAATGAAATTCTTCAACAGCAACTTATTAATGAGGAAAATCTTGAGAAGGGAATGGGAAATTATGACTATGACAAAGTTTGCCTAGGGAGTTTCTTAAGAGCTTTCTATTGTGTTCTTGCTTTGTGGTAGCTTACATTTAAATTAGATCAGGTACATGGGTTTCAGTTTTTTTCTTCAGATCTGAGAGATAGCAATTATGACAGAATAGAATAATTAAGAGTCAGTAAGTAAGTAAGACATAGATAAAGTCTTGCACTTAGGTTTGAAAATGAAATTAGCATGAGGATAAGATGGAGATTTTGATTGATAAGAATTTGTTCAAAAATGACCTGAGGTCTTTATGTGACTACGAGATAAATGTGAGTCAAAAATATGGTGTAGCTGCTTAAACAACAACAACAACAACAACATACTTTTGAAAACCAAAACTTATAATTCTCCTTTGTAGGAAATGCCCAGTGAGGAAATCCCATGCATTGATGCAGAATGACACTTTCTCTGCCATTTAAACTTTTACTTATAGAGTTGCCTATGTCAGTTAAAGCAGAGGTGTCAAACATGCCTCTAGCAGGCTACAAGTTGCCCACAACACTCCCAAGTACTACCAAAACGCAATTAAAATGTAATTGGGGGGGGGGGGCGGCTAGGTGGTGCAGTGAGTAGAGCGTTGGCCCTGGAGTCAGAAGGTCCTGAGTTCGGATCTGGCCTCAGACATTGAATGCACACACAAATAAAAACCTAGCAGTGTGACCTTGGGCAAGTTACTTAACCCCAATTGCCCTCCAAAAAGCAAAAAAAAAATGTAATTAGGGAGCTATTTAACAAAATAAATTAAAATATGAAACAGACAATATCACATTTTGAAACTATTGTTATTGCCTGAGGTCTTGACTTTTGTCTTGCCATTGGACTATGATGGCAAGAGTGAGTGAAGTTCACCACTTTGTACAGCTCTGCTTTACTCAGATCCAATTCATGTGCAAGTCATGATGTCCTTGGTCTACTTTGGGAACAAGGGCTGAACAACAACAAAAACAAAGTGTTCTGAATGAAGTCTCTTCACAGGGAGAAAGACTTCCAGAGCAAGTGATGTGAGTAAAACCTTCATCACACAAATTTCTTAAACACATGCCTCACTAAGGTCTAAATTTAAGCTTAAGCCTCATATGGATGCTATATGTATTTGTGGAAAGGAGTCAGGTATTTTAAAGATTTTTTGTATTACTTCTCTTTACCATGTTATTTGCGAGAAGTAGGTACCTCTGGGGACCCAACATGCCAATTTGAGTAGAAGTAGGAGAATGCTGCTAATTTCCTCCTCTTCCTCCTTCTTCCTTCTTCTTCCTCTTCTTCCCTCTGTAAGGAATGATGGAACTTTGTTTCCACAGAAATCATGGGATATGTAACTTTTGAAACCTAGGATGGCCAGTGCAAGATCTAAATTAATTGTAGAGACAGAAGTTGGGAAGATTGAGAGCAGATGCTCCCTTTTATGTTTTCTGAGAATGCCTTTTTCTGCAAGGCCAGGTGAAACTCCGTTAAGGATGAGGTCCATTAACCCAAGATACTGTCTTGAATAACGGGACTTTTCTTATATTAATGATCATGGAAACACAAATATCCTGGCTTCAACTCTCTTATCAATTGAGAAAATTTCTTTCTCATGCTATGGAGATCATAAAATCTGAGTGATGCAGGCATCCTGAATTTGGATTAAAAGTACTTATGGCTTGTCATTCTTTTAATAAATAAAGTATAAAGGAAATGAGGATGGGAGGTGGAGTCAAAATGGCAGAGTAGAAACAGCACTTCCACAGAGTTCCAGCCCACACCATTTCAAAATTATGTAAAAGGGGTCTATGAACGACCTCTGGAGCTCCAGAACCCACAAAATGACACAGAGAAGCTAAGCTCCCACTGAGGACAGTCCAGCAGCCTGGCAGGGAGAGGCCAGCTCAGCACTCTGGGAGCCAAGCCTAGGCCTGCATGAGTTGTGGTTTTAGTCCAAGGGCGGCCAGACCAACAGCTGGCTGGAGGGACCCCAGAACACCAGCAGCTGTGGCGTTTCCAATGCCTGGGACAAAATGAGAGGTCAGTGCCCTATGGAATTTGGGACTGGTTGGGAGAATGCATTAGCTTCTTCCCCTGGGGGCTGGAAGCCACTGAGGAGTGGTCACAGCTTGAGAAATATTGTCATGTTGCAGCTTCAGCTCTTGGTCTGTGAACGGTAGGGGGATCTGGTGATCAGTGTGAGGCGTAAGTGCTCTTGCTTTACCCTTCTTGGATCTGGATTGTGGTCTGGGGAGGAGGTCTTGGGGTGTGTGACCAGCTTGCCAGAGTGTGTGGAGGCTTCACAGAGAACACCCAACTAATACCTCCAGAAGTTGAGTAAACTCCAAAGTGTGGGACAGAAGTTCCACTGGCTGGTGGCTAAGTTCTACTGTGGCAACAAGCCCAAAAGTCAAGTAATTGAGTGGGAACATGTCTAGGCAAAGGAAACAGAATAAACAGAAAAATGCAACATTAGACTCCTATTTTGGGGGCAAAGAGGATCAAAGCACGGAACAGGAGGAGGACTGTGAGGTCAGAACTCCTGCACCAAAAGCCCCAAATGAAAATAAAAGCTCGCTACAGGCCATAGAGGACCTTAAGAAGCAGATAAGAGAAGTGGGGAAAAATCAGGAAGAGAAATGAGAAAGATGCAAGAAAAGTATGAAATGACAGTCAACAGCCTGACTAAGGAAAATAACACCTTAAAAATAGACTAACTCAAATGGCAAAAGAGGCTCAAAAATGCAATGAGGAGAAGAATGCCTTAAAAAGACTAATTTACCAGATGGAAAAAGAATCTCAAAAGCTCACTGAGGAGAATCAATACTTTAGAATTAGACTGGAGCAAATGGAAGCTAATGACTTTATAAGAAATCAAGATGCTATTAAGCAGATCCAAACAAATGAAAGAATAGAAAGCAATGTGAAATATCTCATGGGAAAAACCACTGACCTGGAAAATAGATCAAGGAGAGACAATCTAAAAATTATTGGACCACCTGAAAACCATGATCAAAGAAGAATCTAGAAACCATACTTCAAGAAATTCTCAAGGAAAGTTGTCCTGGTGTTTTAGAACCAGAGGGCAAAATAGAGTTTGAAAGAATCCACAGATCACCTCCTGAAAAAGATCCCAAAAAGAAAACTCCTAGGAATATTGTAGCCAGGTTCCAGAATTCCCTGATCAAGGAGAAAATACTACAAGCAGCCAGGAAGAAATAATTTTAATATTGTGGAAACACAATCAGGATAACACAGGATCTGGCAGCTTCTACACTGAGGGATTGAAGGGCATGGAATATCATATTCCAAAGGGCAAAAGAGCTGGGATTGAAACCAAGAATCACCTACCCAGCAAAACTGAGTATCATGTTTCAGGGGAAAACTGGTCATTCAGTGGAATAGAGGACTTTCAAGCATTCTTGAGGAAAAAACCAGAGTTGAATAGAAATTTTGACATTCAGATATGAGAAGCAAGAGATGCTTGAGAAGGTAAACAGGGAAAAGAAATCACTATGAACTTATCAAAGTTGATCTAATTACATTCCTACAGGGAAAAACAATAACTGTAACTGATGAAACATTTCTCAGTATGAAAATAGTTGAAGAAAGGTATATGGGCATATGAATACATATGTGACTGTGTGTATATATGTTTTCAGGTATACACAGATAGAGGGCACATGTTGAATTTAATAGGAGGGGATGATACTTAAATGGTGAGGTTAAGAGGTGAGAGAGTAATGTGGTGAGGGGGAATTGGGAGAGACAATGGGGTGAGCTGTCTCGTGTAGTGGACGCATGGGGAAGGTGGGATGGGAGGGAGGGCAGGGGAGGGGAAGAACAGGAAGGCAAAATGGCAAAACTTTATTCTCATTGAATTTGGACCTGGGAGATGATGCCATGCATACTAAATAGGGTATTCCACCCTACAGGAGAGTGGGGGTGAGGGGGATGGGGGAAAGTGGTGGAGGGGAGGGTGGGCTTGGGGGGAGGGAAGTTGGAAGCACCCACTTTTGAAAAGGGACAGGATCAAGGTGGGGAGAGGACCAGGTGGAAGGTGGTATGGGAAGGAGGGCAATATAGTCAGTCTTTTACAATATATCTACTATGGTAATGTTTTGCGTAGCTACACATGTACAGCATATACTGAGTTGCTTATCTTTCTTTTAAAATCAAAATTAAAAAAAATATATATATATATATATATATACTATGATTAATACTATTTTTCATATAACTGGGAGGTAAGATGTGCAGGCAATGGGGCTTGGGGATCCACCTTGCCCCACTGGAAAAGTTGAAGGGGGTATGGGAGAAGAGATGGGAGAGAGTAGATTGGTTGAGGGGATATCCTGTATGACTGTTATTCTGGGGTGGTGGGTAGGGGAAAAATGGGGAAAAAATTGTAACTCAAAATCTGATGGAAATGAATGATGTAAACAAGAAGTTAATAAAGCATTTGGGGAAAAAAAGAATGTTTTTATAATCTAATATTATATTAGAAAAAAAGAAAAAAATGAGGATGGGGAGGGGTTGCTGAAATGTGGGATGAGATATGTAAGCAGGGAAGGAGACCCTTGTGTGTGTTTGGGGGTGGGGGCTTAGGCATTTTTGGATAGACTGTAAGCTCTGCAGTGTCCAACCAATATGGAACCAGGGGAGGGGGTTTGTGATCAGGATAGGAAGATAAAAGGTTATTATTATTATTATCATTATTATTATTATTATTATTTGCACCACAAGTGTGTCTGCCATGTTGACTTTTGGTAAGAACCTTACATAAGAATCTTTTCTTGATTTCACTAATGGCCATGTAGAGTTCTTGGTAAGGCATTTGTTTCTTATACCTCATCACAGGCAAGTCTTTTTTTTTTCTTTTTGTTTGTTTGTGGGCTACATTTAAAACAATTTAAATTACTTAATTTGTTGTTATTTTTATCTTTTTTATTATTTTTTAAAGCTAAGAATGTTGGCTATTTGTCCTCTGCAGTTTCCATTCATCTGAAAGAAAAAAAGACTTAAAAAAAACAGTGTACTTCAAATGAAGCTACCTTTAAACCCAAGTCACTCTGGCTTTCATTGAATGGCCAATAATAGCCCTAGCCTGAGCCTCCAAAGAACATTGTAAGGTTTTTATGGCTTAGAAAGAGTGTAAATAGTAATTGCTTTCTATTCTGGTCAGAAACATTGAAGATCTTCCCTTCTCAGATTGTTATTTTTGCAATGGAAAATTACACCATCATTTTTCCTTAATTCTTACCTAGCCTTTAGTCATTAAATGGGTATTGCCTGTGACCTGGAGGAAAAAAAAAATTAGAAAGGCCAAGGTCACCAACTGCATGCTGGGCCATTGCTAGTTGCCTTGACTTTTGTCTTGCCATTAGATTTTAATGACTCTGGAAGAGAGAGTGAATCTGACAGATTTGTGCTGTAATGCCTCTCATTCCGATTCAATTCAATGCATAAGTCAAGATGTTATTGGTCTTCTTGGAGAACAAAGGACAAACAACACTTGTGTTTGCCATCACTGAATTAGAGGTTACCTTAGCCCAGTATCATACAACCTTTATGTGTCAGAAGTAAACCTTGAACCCATCTTTTTTCCTTATTCTGAGGCTTCCTATTTATCTAATATGCCAAAGCAGCCCAAGTGTGGGCTTATACTGCAAAAATAAAAGAATTCATATAAAGCCAGTTAAAATTCCCTTTCTTCAATGTTGATGATTCAACATACAAAGCACTACATCAATTTCCTGGTAATCTAAGTTAAGAAGGAGATTGACTATTCACTATATCACTAGACAAACAAGAAAGGAAAAGGGTCTGAAAATCTATTTCCTTATGAAGAATTGCTGAAAGAATAAGGAATAGCTAACCTGAAGAAAAGAATTGCTTTTCAGACCTATTTTGAGGACTGTCATGAGGAAAGGGGAATTTTATCAGCAGATGTAGTATCAAAGTGTAGAAGTTACGGGATGGCAGATTTTGTTTGCAAGAGCTATCCTACAATGTAATTAGATGCTTTGTGAGATACTGATGTACTCATCACTTTAACTATGAGTCCACTATCTAGAATAAAGTAATAGTGAAAAAGTATATTGGGTTGCAGGGTAACTAGTTAGCACAGTGGATAGAGTGCTAATCTGAGAGTCAGGAAGGTTCATGTTCCTGAGTTCAAATCTGACCTCATACTTACTGACTTAGTGATCTTGGACAAGTAACTTAAACTTATTTTCCTCAGTTCCTTTTTTTTTTTTTTTTGCTTTTTGGAGGGCAATTGGGGTTAAGTAACTTGCCCAAGGTCACACGGCTAGGTTTTTGTTTGTATGTGCATTAAGTGTCTGAGGCCGGATCTGAACTCAGGTCCTTCTGACTCCAGGGCTGACGCTCTACTCACTGCGCCACCTAGCCGCCCCCCTCAGTTCCTTTTCTATATAATGATGTGAAGAAGGAAATGGTCAATGACTTTGGTATCTTTGCAAAGAAAACCCCAGATGGGATCACCAAGAGTTGGACATGTATGAACAACAAAATATGGGGTTGATGATACCTGGGTTAGTAGGAAAACTATCTATTCCTTAACCCCCAAAGACATTGGGGAAGAACCATTCTTTTGCATCTTTTCCATTCAGGGGTCTCCATGGACATGATTCACTAGTCTTCACTTTGTTTTTTACTTAAGAGTAAATGGAATCCTATAAACCAGCAGGAAGAACATTTGGGTACCCCTCCCAAAAAAAAAAACCACCTCTATAGTGCTTACTACATCTTAGGGAAGTGTCTTATTGTTTACTTAGTCTCTTTTCCCTTAACCACTATTTCAGCCAGCATATGCCCAGGGGAAAAGACTGGACCCATGCTTCTGTTTTGGAAAATTATGCTTTATAAAATATGAAATCAACAATAATTTCTTAAAGATCCAGAGCCACCATCCAGCGAATAAACTGCTGCCCCTCTCTGTCTACCCTTCCTTCCCCCTTTTCTTTCTCTGCCTGTTTCTCTTTCTGTCTTTGTCTTCTCTCTCTTTCTCTATCCCCACAAAAATACCTCACTTTCACCCTCTTTTGCAGCTCTCCATTTACAATAGTGAAGCTCACTGATCAGATGAAAATATAATTATCAAAACTTAAAGCTTATACTGAAATTAATTAAAAAACACACATTATAAACACACATCTTATACACACGCATATATATGTATATATTGATCAGTGAGTGACCCTCATTATGATAAATGGGAAGTTGCAAAAGATTATGGCAATGAGGTATGTATATTTGTTTTATTTACATATTTACATTATATTTACTTTATATAATATGCATATATAAAATGCATAATCCTTATATATAAGATATATATTTACATATATTTATAGGATGTATTTACTAAATTTACATATATGATATAACTTCTCTCTCTTCTCTCTCTCTCTCTCTCTCTCTCTCTCTCTCTCTCCATATCTATATAGAATAGAGAAAAGCTTATTACCTGTGGGACAGTAACTCACTCTTCCTAGGAGGGGGAAGACAAGATGAGGAGAAGGAAAACCTCACAAGGACACACACATTACTATAGTTTCTCAATCCTTGGAAGTATCTGTAGGGCCTAGCCCAGGGATGTTGAATCTGTGGCCTCAAGACTACATGTGGTCCTCTAGGTCCTCAAGTTCCCCACCACTGGTCTAGTCCTAGATTGTGGTATCAGTAGTGACAGGACAGTCTAAGGTGTTCTCCCTTTCTTTCATGCTTTCTTATTCAAATTTCCCAGACTGACTCCTTTCAACAAGGTATTCTTTCCTTTACCCTTGCTCACTTCATATTTCTTCCTTCCAGGAAGAATTAAAAATAACCTGTCTTTTAAAGACTCACAAAGTTCCTACATCTCCCAGAGGCTCATGTTGCCTCCGTGTCTCCTCCTTTCATTTTGGCTCTAAGGACCTGTTATATATGTCATGAACATTAGGTATTTTGAAATACTTTGAATAATCATGCAAGATGCACTTGATATAAGGAATTATATATCACAGTATTAAAGTAAATAGCAGTAATTAACAAAACAATAA